>ML432845.1:0-46946 GCA_005239525.1 Nicotiana knightiana
GTTGATTGTATTCGGGGCCAGTCAGAGTGGGTGACTCTCAATAGCGGTCCTAATGAGTTCAAAGTTAAAGAATGCGGCGATTAAGGATTTCAGGCAGCAGTATGGTCGAGAATCAAGTTTTTGTAGAGTAATTTCTGATAAAAAGGAGGATTGTTGGAATGTTCTATGATATGTTTCAGTACACAAGATGATATTGGAGGAGATAGAGAAATAGACTCCGGATTGAAGAAAAGAATTATCAGAAGGGTATGAGACGGGTTGCGAGATATGGGCAACGTAGTCTCGTGAATCAAGGTCACTATGGATGAGTGAGGGTTGAGTTTGATATGGGTCGGAGAAAGTTGCTATTATTCCTGAGGCAATTGATGATGATTAAAAGAAGATAGATTGGTTAGCCATGGTTGAAATGGCATGTTTGCGGCAGTGATTGGTTCCTTTGATGTGATTTAGTTATGCATGTGGTTTATGCCGCTGTGTGCGGGGCTTGTCGGCCGTCGTAATGGATTTTTATGTGGGAATTCGCTCGTGTGTTGAGGTGGTACTCCTGAATTGAGTTAAGTAAAAGGTTTTTATATGATGAAGTGTTCATTGTATTAGTGGTTCAGCAGTCATGATGGAATTCTTGCGCTACCTCGTATTGGCATGTTAGGTGCGGTAAGCAGTATGTAACTGGAGTAAGAATTGAGATTTAGGTCCGATGTTTATAAGGATGTCATGAGCTCGGAAGAGCAAGACAAAGCGATTTGAAAGTTCAGAGTAATCTAGTGTTATCTTCAGTGTCACTTGAGATCGGTATTCGGTGAAGGAGGCTTTGTACCCTGGTCCTGGGTTCTCGACGTGTCTTGCGGCCTAAGTGTGGTCGGTGTTAGGGATGGGCAGACTTGTTTCCTTGTGTGGAAGGTCATGGAAGCATGACCTCGAAAAGATTATGTAAAGTATTACATGTAGTCACTTGATGGAATTCAGATTTGGACTGAGTATAAAGAAGTGCAATATTGCTTAATTGAGAACGAAAATATCTCACGTCAGGATCTGTTGCTCAAACCGAATCACGCCAACGTTATGGAAGTTCGTGCATCGTGTAAAATAATAGTAGTACCAAAGACAACACCTTCTATCCGGAAGTCCACAGAAAAATTATTGCTAATTGACCGAAGTGAGAAGCAAAAATATTCTGATAAAGACGTTCCTCAGTAATATCATCATGACTCTCGAAGTCATGTGCGGTAGCAATACCAAACCAAATACGACGAGTAGTGGGGTCCTGAGCNTCGGAAACACAAAAGTACTGTACGCACTTTTTTGAAAAGATCGGGCTCGGAATTATTGGAATAATTGTTAACGTCGGAAGAACATATTCAAGAACTCGAGAATGAACTAATGCCCTGTTCAGGTATCTCAATTGAAATCCCCGTAAATGGTATTTTCCGTCGCTAAAAAATGGCTTATCAAAAGTAGTCTATTTATCAAAAAAATGAAAAAAGAAGTTTAAAAAATANTTCATTTTCCCCATCGACCTATTTGCAGAATTCCATTAAAAAAAAAATCTATATTTCCATTCTATTTCCATATCTATAGAAGAACGATCCTAAAATGGCGCCTTATATCTCTGCAAAGCGTAAGGGTATTCATATTACAAATCTTACTAGAACTGCGACGGGGGAATGGGTTCCTCGTCTGGCGCTCTTGATTTCTCTCCTCCGAGAGAACCAGAACCGCGCCTTCCCGAGCCCGAGGTTGCGCCGCTTCCCGCTCCGCTTTTCTCGCGCTTGCTTGCGTGAAGGCTTAGAGCCCTTTTCGGTAGGTCCAAAAGCATCCCAAAAGATCTGATCCAACAGAAATCCCGCATTGAGCGTAGCTGGTATGCGGCTACGGCTAGCCTGGATTAGATTAATATCAATGGATCCTTTATCAGTCATTCATTGAATGATAAATAACTACAAGTGACGGAGACAGACGATTTAAATAATGGAAAATTTATGCCTGGAGGGCGTTTGGTTTAGTTGATTTTGGATTATGGGGTGTTAGTCCTGGTGATGGTGGTTGTTCTCGTGTATTATGAGAGAAGGTGGGTTAATATGGACCCAGGCAAAAGCTATTAGCTTAGTTGGCGCGAGCAAGGTAGCTCGATGCTTGGGGATGTATTTAAATATGATTATGGGCTCCGTATGAGCCAGGCATGTTCCTCTCAATAGAGTGCTTTTCATGGAAAGATATTAGAACAGCGGGTGTTGTTCCATCTTGGTCGAATTCATGTGTTATTATGATTGTGCCGTGTGAGTTGTGGAACGACTTTGATAATTTCTTATGTGTTGAGGTCCCGCGTAGTGGAGATGTTATGTGAGCATGATAGCTCTTGAGATCTAGAGTGTATATATATATCGCGCCTCAGTTGTGCTTGAGTTTTGTTGCATACGGCTCTATCAGTCTCCCCAGGATGGTTTTATGCACTTAGCGTGCTTGTGATCAATATTCAGTAATTTGTAATAGTGAGCGAATCAGCTCTATATATATTCCCTTACATTAGTTTTATGTTATTTTGATTGGGTGGCACGCCGCCACGGTGATGTTATTTAGAATCGGGTGGCACGCCGTCACGGGTATATCACTTGGATCGGTTTGCACGCTGCAACAATGTGATGATGAGAAGGGTTAATATGTATCTATTTTCTTGTGTTTTATTTCCTATTTTCTGGTAAGAATTCATATTAGTTGAGTGAGCTGAATAGTTCTGTCCTGAGTCATTTCTTGTTATCATGTTCGAGTTATGGCCTATTAGCGCGATGTGGTATCATGTGAGGCTGTTGTTCATGTTGGGGTGGTTTGTTGTCTGAGCCGTTCATACTAGGTGAGATGAGGTTTTCAGATTCAGGGATCAGTGCTATGAGGTTATGTGAAGTGTATATTAAAGAGCGACCATTATTCAGGTTCACACTAAGGTGATGATTCTAGTCAAGATGAGGTATTCGGGGATTTGTTAACTCTGCAGTTGAGTATGAATTTCTGCATGTTTCCTCCGTCATGGTGGCATCGTCAGCATTATAGCAGGGTATATGTATATTTGTTATGAGGTGCATTGGGTGCATCAGATTCATGGACCTTGGCTATTAAGGTTCAGGGAGCGTCATTGTGGTCAGATGATAAGTTGCGGTGCATGGTGCCGAGTCAGCAAGGGTATGTAGTTATGATCTGGTATATCATGTACTAGTTGATACAATGCTTACATATTGAAACTAGGCCTGGCTAGAGGAATTTCAGGTGTTTGAATGAATTATTAGCTTATTATATGGATAAAGAAGAAATCTCCAGATTTGATCAAGCTATTGTGCTCGACTGGGTGGTGGTAGCACGGGCAGGTGCTCGAGATGTTAAGCAATGATTTCAGATAACTCCAGAGCAGTTCTTAGCACGTTCGAGGACGAACATCAGTTTAAGTGGGGGAGAATGTAACGAAAAGAAGGCATTACAAGTATTATATCATTAAAAGTACGGTCCAGGTATGAGTTAGGCATGGATTGCCAACTCTCAAAGCCGATAGGAAAGTACATAGGATTTTTGACAAGCTGCCCTAATAATCTCGCAATTAGGCCCAGCCGATTTCCCAATAGTTATGTAGTACTCATCAAATTCTACGATTATACGCAATCCTTTGTCCAAGTTATGAACATCCGTAACCTTCAATCTAATTGATTTTGTTACTTGATGTTCATCTACAACAACTGAAAATGATCAAGTTAAAAACATTAATCGAGAGATAAATAATTTAATACTTCATTGAAACATAAATAAAGCACATATACAACACTTTATGTACATATGTTGGATAAATATGAGCAGACATATACAATCGAACTACATATTCACTAGTAGAAAAGGGAATAGACACTTAACAGTACATATAAAGTATCACATTAAAACAATTGACTATCGTGTTATTGACATATAAGAGCCAAAAAACCTAATTCCAATTTTAAAACAAAAAAGACATCAATATATCTACATCCATTATAGATAAATACACTTGGAATAAACTTATATCCATTACAGATGGATATTTCACAAGTACCACACTATATAGAAACACTAGTAGTAGAGGAATTGCTCTTCTTATCCTTCGTTGCTACTTATATTTCAACCACTACAATTCATGCTAAGGCACCATGTTGATAAGTTCTTTACAGAGTCAATCCCTTGATTTTTAATATTTTCCCATTCCTTTAAAAGAGTCAGCACCACAAATTTTGACTCTTGCACCTTTTCGATTAACAAGCATCAGGCCTCTACCTCCCAAGAGAAATACAATAATTTTATAATCATATTTACCTTGATATGGCCACAAGGGTTCAGTTACAACTTAGACATGTTTTTGCACCCTAGTAAATAGACACTACACAAGCTAGCATGTCTAACTAGTTAGCAACTGGATATAAGCACAATTGTAAATACTCAATTACTTGAAATTTTATACGTCCCTATAACATCGACAAGCCAATCACGAGGGACTTCATCTCCAACTCTACGTCTAGTTGGCTGAGAGAGTCCATCAGATGATGAAGATGGAATGGGAGGCTGGGAAGATACTCTATCAGATGATGAAGATGGAATGACATACGGCGAAGAATCTCCATTAGATGAAATGAGGGGCGGTGTAGAAAGTATAGATAGTGTAGGATGTAAAAAGGCTCGATATGATGATGAAGATGAAGCTTGAGCCTGAGATTGAGCATGATGGCTGCTCTAGAAGTGAAGATCTCTCTCTGACTGATTTGAACTGATTTTTAACCCTATTTGACTTCGGCATCTCTACATACATGATAAAAAGTGTATAAAGCACAACAAGAAAGGCCTGAAACCAAACAAATTTAAAGTTGCACACAAAACTAAGTGAAGCTTAACTATAGAAAGAAAGTTGCTAGGTACAAATAACTGCAGTAAAAGTCATACAGCTAGTCAAGAATAAAAAAGGACAGCTTTAATCTAATCTAATTTGATAGGAAAAAAAGCATTAAACCAAAACCAATTTAAACTTGAAAACAAAATTAACTGAAGCTTAACTATAGGAAGAAAGTATCTAGATACAAATAAATGTAGTAGAAAAGCCATAAAGCAAGTCAAGAACAAAAAAGGGTAGCTTTTATCTATATCAAGGTGTTTATTTCTAGAATATGAATCGCCATCCTCATTTTCAATATCACAATCACTTAATACTTCACCAGTTTCATCCTCCCTACACAAAAGTAGATCATTAACATCCCCAAAGTGTTGATCTAAGTCTTGCACAGGGAATGGTTCATTCTCAGGAAATTGATTATGTTCGTCGTCTCCCATATCATAGAAGTCTCTTGGTTTCAAGTGAACAACATTACTCCAACCTTTATTCACCTCATCATTCACATAATATACCATTTGAGCATGTGAAGCTTCAATGCATGGATCATGCTCTTCACGAACGCCGGTGTGAATCAATCGTGAAAAATTAATAGAAGAAAATCCTCATGCATACTTTCTAAATCCCCTATCCCTTGTTGTGTCAGCATATTTACATTTGAATAGTGTAACCCTAAATCGTCCACAGTAGTTAAGCTCAATGATGTCTTCTAATTTGCCATAATATGAAAAATTCGCTTGCCTCAGGTTTCTATCAGCACCACTAGCAATACAAGATGTGGACGAGATAAAAAATACTCCACCATTTTGAGTTTTCAACTCATGATCTCGCTATAATGTCCCAAATTTGAACCTGTTGATATTAAATGCTATAAACCTTCTAGCATATGGTGCTGGACCATCTGCAAAAAACTTTAGGTCATCTGACACAATATTCGAAATGTGTGGGTTCATAATTTGAAGAATAAAAAATATATTAGACATAATTTTAAATTTATAAAATTCTGGTACATTTGTAACAAACTTTTTGGGGAAACCAATCAATGAAGTCTTTATTAACTATCTTCTCTATCTCCGTACTTGTAGGCTTTCGAGCCTTCCAATGCTTTCATACATGATATTTAAAATCACTACATGAAATGTTGATATAAATATGAATCATTTACATAAGTTCTTTCATATTTAATATAAGTTTTATTTGGATTTGCCTTAAATACTCACTCAATGAAAGGCATGACTTGCAGACAATTTAGTAACACATATCGATGTGCTTGACGTTTGACCATAGGTGACAACTCAAATGTTTCAGCTGCTACTCCTTTACCAACTGGTAAAAAAATGCTAAATGCATTCACCGAGCCTCCATCCTCCGGATAATCATCAACACGGCGAGGTCTATTAATTCTTGTCTCGAACACTTCAAAATCCTGGAACAGAAAGTAAGAGCCTCTTCAGCTACATATCCTTCAGCTATGGAACCTTCTGGTTGTGACATGTATCGCACATAGGACATAAAGTGTAATAAATACCTAAACAAAATATTAATAGTTAGTTAATGGATACAATTTAACATATTTTCCTTAAACAATAACATCCAATTTTACCTCTCCACATGATACATCCATCGACACTGATGTGCTCCCATAAGTTTTGCTTCACCAGCTAGATGACAAGTTAAATGAACCATGACTCTAAAGAATGCTGGAGGGAATAATATTTCCAAGTGGTTCATGGTGAAAAAATGTCGAGACTGGAGTCGATCAAGGTCTAAGAGACATAATCTTTGGCACATAGTTGTCGGAAGAAAGAACCCATCTCTATTAACACTGCAGTCACTTTGTCAGGCAGAATATCTATATGAAAATTTGTAATAAGTGCTGCATGAGAATGTAAAAGTCATGACTCTTCATATTAAAGATCTTCCATTGTTTCAAATTGATACATCTCGAAATGTTGCTTGCATATCCATCAGGCATTTGGCATTCTATAAGGTCCACAAAAATACATCTTTCTTGAATCCGCCTTTCTTTGTATTTTAAATAGTAAACAAGGATGGACGATAGTTTCTGTTCTCATCTGCCCAAAGTTCTTTCCTTATACCCATTTCTCTAAGATCCTTCCGAGCTTTAAGATTGTCTTTTGATTTTTCAGAATCATTGAGTAAAGTATATATCACATTCTCACATACATTCTTCTCAATGTCCATACGGTCTAGATTTTGACGCAACAAGTTTGTTTAACAATAAAAAGATAAAAAAATATGCTCATCTTTCTCCACTGTATCGATCATAAATGGTTTGTCTTCGAGTTCTTTTACCTTTATCATTCAAATCAGGTACTTCCTAAAATTGACATTAATTCCCTCCACTTGTATCAAGATGTCTGACCCTGATAATGGAATTGGTGGAGCCCGTTGCTCGACTTTTCTATTAAAACGAACACGCTACAATCTAAACCGATGGCCGCTTTCCATAAAATGATGATAACCCATAAAACACCACTTTCTACTATGCTTCAATCTGCAAAAGTCTGTACCAAAGTTACATGTGGGCAGGCAAATTGAGTGTACGTATTCCATCCAAATAAGGTATCTGTAATGATCTGACATGTCGTTTTAGCTCTAGCACATCGTCCGGCAGTTTGAGGCCTTAAGTAGTTTCACTTCAGGTATTATGACTTGTACGTTTGGTCGGAATTTAATTTCGGAAAGTTCAGAGTTCATTTGGAAAGAAAATTATAATTCTGGAAGCTTTACGTTGGAAGAATTGACTAAGGTTTGACTTTTGAGTAAACGACCCCGGAATCAAGATTTGAAGGTTCCAATAGGTTTGTATGATGATTTTAGACTTGGGAATATCTTCGGGTTGAGTATCGGGTGGTCCGGGAGCATTTCGGCACTTATGCAGAAAGTTGGCACTTTGGAAGTTCTAGAATTTCATAAGTTTTGTTTGAAGTGAATTTTGATATTATCAATGTCCGTGTGGGGCTCCGAGCGTCGGAAGAGGTTCTTATTGTGATTTGTGACTTGCACGCAATGTTTGGCGTCATTCCAGAATGTTTTGATATGATTCGAACTTTGTCGAAGTTTGAAACGTTAAATAATGATGTAGATTGTAGATTCATCGCTTTTATGTTGTGAGGGGTGATTTGAGGCCTCGATCAGGTTTGTTTAATGTATTGGTACTGGTTGGTATGATTGGACAGGGTCCCGGGGGCCTCGAGTGTGTTTCGGGGTGGTTTCAGACCAAGTTTGGCTAAGTTGTTGTTGCTGGTTTGCTGGTGTTGGTGTTGTTCTTCGCGAACGCGAAGGGACTCACGCGTTCGCGAAGGTGTGGGCAATTGTTCTCCGCATTTTCAATTGACTGGTCTCGTTCGCGTAAGGTAAGTTGTGCCTGGGAAGTTTTTGGCCTACGTGTTCACGAGGATGGTTCCGCATTCGCCATGGTCAGGCCTAGAAAGGCATCGCGTTCCCGAGCCCGTCTTCGCGATCACGAAGGAGGAATTTGGAGCTGAAGAAGGTTGTGCTTCATGAATGCGATGGAAGTACCACGTTCACGAAGATGGTTGAATTGGGCAGTGTTCTTTTTAAATCGGGGGTTTGGCTCATTTTCACTTCATTTCTTCCATTGGAGCCGATTTAGGAGTGCCATTTTCATCATCTATTATGGGTAAGTGATTTCTTCACACTGTGAGTTAAATATATGGTGTATATAAGAATATATTCATAGAATTTGTGGGAAATAATGGAATTCTGAAGAAAACCTAGAAGGTGGCACTTTTTGGATTTTGACTACGAAATTGGACAGGAATTTGGAACAAATCATATATTATAGTTCGCAATATTATGGGTAAAGTTTATCTTCAAACAATTTTGGAATTCGGGCATGTGGGCCCAAGGGTTAACTTTATTGACTTTTCGAGCAGAGTTGGAAATTATTTAAATTTATTAATTATGAGTATTAGGGTATGTTTTGATTGGTTTGCACATTGTTTAATTTGTTCCGAGATGTTTGGCTTTGAGTTGAGGTGTTAGAGAGGCGTTGGAGCCGGTTATGGAACTTCAGAGCGAGGTAAGTCTCCTGTCTAACCTTGTGAGGGGGAAACTACCGCCCCCCTAGGTGATATTTGTTATTATGGGCAACTAGTTGCGGGTGGTACATACACACGAGGTGACGAGAGTCTGTACGTAGCTAAAGCATGTTTATGTTCGGGTAGACTTAGGATCTTATCATGTAATATTTGAATTATTTGAATTCATTCTACTGGCGTAATTAATTGAAGTTATAATTTAAATCAGTTTAGAAATAAATATATGTACACTAGGCCAAGCCTTAACACTTTGAGTTTTGGGTGTGTTATTCAAGGAATGGTAGAGATTATATTCATATTAAGCTTATGTGCTGTATTGCAAACATGCGTCTCGTAATTCGGTAACTTCCTTCCTTTTCTTATGGAGTGGGCCGAACGCCTCGGTAGTATATAGATGCATCTATGGATCGTGCCGCATGTCCCTCGGTAGTGTACATATTATTGTGGATCGGCCCGAACGACCTCAGCAGTATCGTGTGTACATCACTAGTAGTCCGAATACTCATGAGCTAATCTTTCCACTGATGCCCGATTCTTCATATGGTATTCCTTGTTTACTGGATGTTGGCACTTGACATTTATGAGCTGTTAATGTAGAATGCGAGATTAAGAAATTTGTGCTTTAAAGAAAAGATTTGGAAATTTTGAAATTTCAGATTTACTCCACTATTGTTGTGCACTTCATATATGTTATGAACTATCATGTTATTTATTTTGGACCTCTAGTAAGTGTCGATATCGATCCCTTGTCACTACTTTTGCAGGGTTAGGCTAGATAATTACTGGGTACACGTTGATTTACGTACTCATGCTGCACTTCTGCACTAAATGTGCAAGATCTGACAGGTTCATTTGGTGATCATTTTTGCGCGTAGGCACATATGTTGAGGAGACTTTATGGAGATGCAACCCAGGCCACACATTGGATTCCACCGAGTCTCCATCGTACTATTTATTTTATCCTATCTTATTTACATTATGGACGGATGTTGTATTATCATTATACTCCTTAGCAATTTGCTCATGCACTTGTGACACAGGGTTTTAGGGATTTCCTTTGGGTTATTCATTGTTTTGGTTAGTGTAAATATTTTCATTTACTTGTAAATTCTATTTTATACTGTTCAATTAAGAAAATTTACGATTTCAGAAATACTAAAATAAGTAATACAATTGGTAAATCACTGTTGGCTTACCTAATGGCAGCGTTGGGTGCTATCACGACCTATAGTGGATTTTGGATCGTGACAGCTTGGTATCAGAGTGTTAGGTTCACTTAGGTCTCACGAGTCAAGAGCAAGTCTAGTAAAGTCTTGCAGAACCGTACGAAGACGTCTATACTTATTTTCGAGAGGCTACAGGGCTGTTCGGAGCACTTCCCTTCTTGATTCCTTATCGTGTTGTATGATTCCTTTGAGGCTTAAGCCTTTATTTCCTTCCTGTTCAATCTTATGCGACGTGAAGCGCTTGTTATGAATTGGGCATTGAGGAATTGTAATAGTACTGCAGATGTGGCAACATGATGTTTTTCCCTGCGTGTTTGGGAAGGCTATTATCGCCGCCTTGTGGAAGGGTGTTCTGTCATTTCAGTTCAGTATCTATACTTTCTATGGTTTTGAGGCTATGCACGAATTGCTATGATGTCCATGCGTTGTTATCGCACGTTGTTGGTGTAATGGTAGGGTGCTTGTCTATGTGTCAAGGCAGTGAAGGACTTCAAATGAGGATTTCTCAATGCATGATTTAAAGGTTCATTGTTAAATTCCAGGAAAGGAAAAAGGCAATCAGACTATGGATGTTAACGTTTGGGTTGATGGAGTAACGAAACTTGGTGTAATTCTCATCTACGATGTGCTTTCGTTGTCCTTGTTTGAATGTAAGGTTCGCCAGTGTTATGGTCTTTTTTGATTGCCTTCGGGGCAGGGTGTTGTGAAATGGTGCCTGAGAAGCGGTTGTGAGAGATAGTGTTGTGTAGCGATTTCGGGATCAAATTGGTGTTTCTAATGTTGATGGATTGATAAGGATGATCTTCTACGAGGTTTAGATTTGAGAGCAATTTATTAGTTTAGGTGCTACAGGGATGTATTTTGATTCGATGCAACAATTGGGTAGCGAAGCACGAGGAAGGACATGACGGGAGGTGTCTCGAGATGGCTGGATTACTAGCAGGCCAAGTATGAAAAGCAGAGGTCGAGAAGTTGCTTAAAGGAGTTGGTTTGACCGAAGTGGGAGTGGTAGAGTATCTTATGGATTCGGTGGTAGGATAGCTGATACTCTCAAATTACACCTAAATAAATGGTGTAAGGCGGTCGATGTCAAATATAATAACCCAACTAGGTTGGGGTCAAATCCCACAGGGAATAGGTGTGAAAAGATTACTTGAGTAGTGTAAAACTTGACTTAAGTCGTAATCTTACTCCGTTAGTTTAAAAATAGAGTGTTGTGATTGTGAATTATCAGGAAGACTATTTTGTTATGACAATGTAATTAATTCAATTAAGTAAACCAAAGTTGTGTCCCCATCAGTAGAATGTAATTCTATTAGTGTTAATATGATATATTTCTAATAGAAGGTCCTTTGATATGAAAATGGTTCCTAAATCACTACCCAATATTTTCTAATAATTAGGTAGTATTTTCTCTTTATGATTTTTCTAAATATAAAAGAGTTACAGTTAAGAACAACCAATATATGCCAAATAGAACTCACTTATTCCTAAGCGATTCTATTAAACAAGGTTTAAAGCCTTGAGTTTTTGCTATTCAATTCTACCAAACCCTAACCCACTTTCCAAGTAAAGATAGAGTAAAATGACATTTGTCGATGTTTGCAACCATCAACAATAAATGAAATGTGAGAAATGAATAGATACCAACCAATCATTATATATATATATATATATATATATATATATATTCAATGGTAAGCACCCATTAACATTACACCTATTTAGGGTCCACAACCTTAGTATTTAAAATTAGCTACTCATACTAGAATCCAAGAACAAAGCAATAAATAAAGTCATAAAACATACAAAGATGACAAGATTCTCTCTTCAAAAGCTTCCAAAATAATGGTATATTCAATGCTCTTATGTAGCCTCTTTTTCAAACAAGATATCCCACAAGAACCCTAGTTATTTTATTTATAATAGGCTAAAAGTCGGGATAAAAAAGTGACAAAAATACCCTGCAGATCAAGTCTGTGATCGCAGAATGGGTTGCAGACAACTTTTGTGGTCCGCATATCTCCACTTTCCTTCACAGAATTTGTTTCCCAGTTCTCCAGTGTTCCGTCACATTTTTGTTATGAGTGCCGCATATTCATTTTGCGATTGCATATCGTACTGCATACTCATCTTCTCAGATACTCTCTTTGCATTTGTCCAATCTTATGCGCTCCAAATGAGAGTTATGTGACCGCATAATGGATCACATAATCCACTCTCAGAACTGGGTTGGACTGCTTCACTCTACGATTGGTCTGCGGCTCACATATCACTTATACGATCGCAAACCTGCAACATTTCTGCTCTTCTGCTGGTTTTTGTCATCTTTTCCATGTTCTTGGCTCTTAAAGTCTGGTTTTCTGCAAAACACCAAGAATATATATGAAATGACTTACAATGCTTTAAAAACGAGCTATAGCCTATGTAATTAGTATCAAAAGTGCCAAAATTCTACGGCACATCAGCACCACCAACTTAGACTCTTGCTTGCGCTCAAGCAACTAAACCAAAGTTAACCTACTAAATACTAATCTACTTCTGCCTGAGTGCAAAGCAACAATGACTATGGATGTGCTGACTATTAGCTAACAAGCATGTAACTTCTTTTATTCACCTTTCTTTTGAAGACAAAGATCATTTAACAGTTCGAATAATCAGTTTGTAAACTTCGCGCCTCAAGAGCAATGACAAAGTTCTACCCATAGCTAGATATGCACTTGTATCCTACTTGAAGAAACCTAACTGCTTCTAAATCTTGATTTATGCGTGCTCACATAAAAGAAAATCCCTAACTCAACAAATATGTACAGGGGATACAATAAAACACTCTTGCACTCATAAATAAGGCTAAGTGCTACAAGTATCAATCCATATGCTTTCCCTTGTTTTAACTCATTGTTGTCTCAGGAATAATTGATTGCAGATCACAAAGGATCTTTTAGGGGTTGTAGTGTAGGCTTCGGGACGGGTTGAACGAATATTTGGAAATATAGTGACCGTACCCTCCTTGAATGCTACTTACACTTTTCTTCTTTTTAAACCACATAACCCTTATTGACCTCTAGTTACTGACATAGAACTACCTCAAAGTATCTCTTCAATTTTCACAAGACTCCACAAACATTTTTTTTTCTTCTTCTTTTTTTATACAAATGTTTTCTTTTGTATTTGTTTTGGAGCTTGCATATCTCCATATAAACAAGTTTGAGGTATTTTCTTACCAATTTTCAATTAACAATATACAACCTTACCAATCTTCAATTAACACCAATACCCCAAACTTAGGCTTTTAGCCTCATTATTTATCATTCAAGGAAGGACGGGTTCAAAAGAGAGAATAATTTCACAAAAAGGTAAATGTATGTAATGTGGTAGCCAAATAAAAGGTTAAAGGCTTAACATGGGATAACTAGGATAATAACTTCACCAGGGATGTCAATTTGGTCAAAAATTAGTTAGAAAATCATAAAGAGAGACTAAGATTATTTCAAGACCCAATGAACAACTAGATATTTACATTGAGAAACCAACCGGGTAAGTTCTAGACATTACAATTTGAGCACATGCATTATTTACACAAATTCTCACCCACTCACAACACATGAACTGTTTGAATCAGCATTCAGCCCTCATGTGGATACAAAGAGACTCAAAGCTTCATCACATGATATTTGAGATTCTAAGTAAGCATGAAGTCAAAGCGCGAGCCTCGATTTCACAAGAGTGACTAACTATTTATTTAGAAAATTTGAAAGCTGCAATTTATTCAAAAAAAACTTATCACATGCTTGAAGCTAGAACAAAAGCACCAAACAAGTCAAGATGTTTTGTGCTACCACCATGGTTCTACTATTATACCCCTGGGAAAGAACCCAACATAGAAAAACCAAGGGGAATTCATTTCTATACACAAATCTACACTATTAAGATTAAGAGTTTATATACAAGTTGCAAAAAATTGACTACCCAACCCCCAACTGAAGAGCATACATTGTCCCCAAGCATTGAGAAAGCAAGAGCAAAGTTTTAGGGGCTTCCTGGGGCGCACTAGGCACTTGGAGGGGTTAGAACATCCGAGGCGGTAGTGGGGGTAGAGGCCGATACTGTGGAGGCAGTGGGTGGAACCTCTGACTGGATAGTGGTGTCCGAGACCAAAGTAGGAAGCTCCGCTAGTTGCAACGCTGGGTCTTGGACCTGGGAGCTTCTAGCCTCACCCAATGATGGTTGTATAGTCGTGGTACTAGCTTTGGCGAGCATATCTGCAAGGGAGTGTGCAATGGTTGTCTGCAAATCTTCCTCATTCTCATCCAGTGAATTGGTAGAAACAATAACTTGTCTGCCTCTGTTGTCCCTCTGATCATCACCCTCCTCAAGTATCCCCTCATAATCAGTTTCCTATTCATCAGTTCCCTCATCAAACCTTCCGGATTCCTCAGCTGAAGGATCATTGGTGTGTTCAACGGAGTCCGGAGCTTGTGTGACCTCAGTACCATAGGCTACCTTAGCTAACATGAGGTTTGTGAAATCAAGGTCAAGGCTTGGACGTGGGAGGTGCCAGTGGCCTGCTTCCCTTCCACCGGAAGAAGGGAGGTCAGATCAAACTCTAGTGTCTGCATCTTATGCAGCTCTGCCTTGAGCTCAGCTACATCCTTTTTGATTTGAGGCATGTCCCCAGCTTCACCTCGATCAACCCTCTCAAGGCGCACTTCAAAGTGCTTGATTTGATCCTCACATAATAGATGTTTTTTTTGAGAGCACTTACTAAGATTTGGATCGGGACCAGTGCTTGTCGTATGAGAGATGAAAGTTCTTTCGTCAATTTGTCTACTTTGGCATTTGCATTATGGGCCAGTAGGCCAAGCTTGGAAAGTGTAGGAAGTTAGACAGGTGGTGTCACAATGGCTGGTGTGGGAGTGGATGTGAAGGTGGCTGGTGCGGAAGACGTGTATGGAACTGATGAGGCAGTAGGTGCTGTTGAGGCTGGAGAAGGAGTGAGTAAAGGATCCGGTGGATCTTCAACCACTTTATCCACAATATCATTGACCCGAGTGATGTCAATGTCTTGAACAACTTTTTCTATGTGGTCATGTTTGTGGAGAGGAGGAACTTCCCCAGCTTTACACAAAACATGGATTAAGAATGGGAAAGGGAGCGAGGTTTCTTTTTGGTTTGCTTGGATCCCAATCTCACAGAATATAAGCTCTCTCACATCATCCTTGATACCCGACATGATGCAAGCAATGAGGATCGCCTTCTCAATACTTATGTCGGTTCCATTTCGCGAGGGAATTATACGAGAACAAACCAAACTGAGCCAATACCAGCCTTCTTGGGTAAGATTCCTCTTGTGAATCTTCTGGCACTGGGCGATCCAGGATGGAGTTTCCTTGGCCATGACAGAGGCTACCCAAGCACGCTCATATTCCTTATTTGTAATCTTTGCGTCAAATTCTGCCGTGCCTGGCTCCCATTCTTCAAAATATATATCATTGACTGATGATGCGTCACAGAGTATTTCAACCCCTCAAACCAAGATAGAGTTCAAGAATCTACGGGTTCTCTTCTGCTCAGTGTTCCTGGATGCAACATAGAATTCCCTAACGAGCATCTCGTTGTACTTCCCCTGAACCTGAGTGAATAACTCCCATCCCCTCTTTTTGATGTTTTCTAGAACATGGGTTAGTGTTCTTTTAACCTGTTCAAGCCTAGACTCTTTTCTTCAAGGATCTTTCTTTTTGCCAGGACATCTCTGTACAGAGTCCAAGAACTAGAGATCCCAAATCTGAGATCCTCATCACTCTTTAGGCATTCTTCGGCATGAAGGTCTACTAGTTTTACAAGGTCAATATGTGCCTCCTTCTCTTCAGACTGGGAGGAATTCTTAGATAAAGTTCTGGATATATCAGGCCACTTGCGTTGGGATTGCTGGGATTGAGGGCTTATAACACCCACCCACCTCTTTCCTCGAGTGGTGGGTTGTCGCGATGCTAGAGATTTATTTTCCATTCCTTACAATTAACAAGGAGTGAGTACATGATAAGGCATGGGTAACATATGGGAAGGAAATTAAAAACAAAGATGGTTCTGTGACCAGTTATGCGATCGCCGAACAGCTCTGCAAGCCACAGAACATTTCACATAATACAACCCTCAGAAGAAAAATAAGTTATGCGGTCCACAGAAGTGGTCGCACAACAACTTATGCGACCGCAGATCGATCGCATTTGGTTCTTCGGATATAACCTTTTGTTTTCCTCTGTCTGCGACCATTGTGCGGTCCGCCAAACGCTTCTGCGATCATGAATTCAACCGCACACGGGCTTTGAGAAAACTACCTATCATGCAAAATGCGATGAATCTACGGACTGTAAACCAGTTATGCGGACCGCAAATATCATCGTTCCTAATAAAAAAGGGTGTTCTCAGGCCAATGCGCACACACCAAGTTCGTACTCAGTCCCAAATTCACAAGCTCACACTTAGTCATCACGACAAAATATTATGCAAATGGATACAACTTTCCAACACCTTTACTCGAATCCTACCCTCTAGTTCAAACCCCCAAATTTTGATTTACCCACATCATGAATTTTCCTCCCAGCGATGATTTTCAGTCCAATCATTCACAAATGAATATCCATAGCAAGGAGTTAGGGAGAAATGAGAGGGTAATGAAAGCACAAGGCAATTTTCATTTTGATTAAGTAAGAGAAAGGATGGAAATGGACATACCAGATATCAGAAGTTGGAGAATCCGAATTGCGAGAAAGGTAAGCCCTTCCTTTTTAATTTGTTTTTGAGTTTGAGTTTTTCAGTGTTGTTGGTCTTTTATGTCTTTTCTTTTTGTGTTATGCCTTGTGTTTGTGTGTATTGGAGTGTAAATGAACGATGAAAATAAGTGAGGGATTTAGGGCTTAATACCTGAGAGGTTCGAGGTGAGGTAGTGCATCACATAACATATTATACGACCACATATGTGTTATGCAATGTGTTTGTGACCGAGTGGTGTGCAATAGATTTTCAACCAGTTCTGTGGTCGAATAATCATTATGCGGGCCGCAGGAAGTGAATTTTCACCGCATTTATTAAGGCCCAGTTTGCATTTTTTTTGCTTGTGTCTGCGACCACTATGCGGTCCGCACATCCTTTATGCGGTCGCATAACTTGCATTCCTCCATTTCCTCTACCCTTGAATCCTATTTCCTTGTATTTTGGGTCACCTTCATTCTAACACACACGTCAAACTGCTCTCCACTAACAAATAAACTTACCGAAAATAAAATCTAACCAAAAAATGTTACCACACATGGATTGCCTCCCAAGAAGCGCTTGATTTAATGTCTCTGCACGACGATGCTGCCCCCATTTTGGCTAATCAGTGGTGGGGCTGGTGTAGGACTATCCTTCAGTGCGAATTATTCTACCAAGTGCCTTTCTCCAATGGTTCTGAGATAATACTTGACCCTTTGGCCATTTTATTTGAAGGTTCGAGTCCCGTCCTCGGATTCCAATTCAATAGCGCCATAGGAAGACACATTCACAACTTTGAACGGGCCAAACCATTTGGATTTGAATTTTTCCAGAAAGAACTTGAATCTTGAGTTGAAGAGTAAGACCAAGTCACCGGATTTGAATTCCCACTTCAAAATCTTCTTATCATGAACAAACTTTATTCTTTCCTTATACATGGGTGCATTCTCATAGGCATGAAAATGGAATGCTTCTATCTCGATGAGTTGTGTCATTCTTAGATTAGCAGCTTCGGCCCAATTAAGATTTAACTTTTTCAAAACCCACATAGCTTTGTGTTCAAGCTCCATTGGCAAGTGACACGCCTTACACATAACCAACCCGTATGGTGAGGTTCCAATGGGAGTCTTAACTGCTGTGCGATATGCCCACAATGCGTCATCTAGATTCTTTGACCAGTCAATCCTGTTTGCATTAATAGTTTTTTCTAGAATGTTTTTGATCTCCCGGTTAGAAACTTTAACTTGACCGCTCGATTGAGGATGATAAGGGGTGGCCATCTTGTGCTTAACTCCGTATTTTTCGAGCAACCCAACAAAAGCTTTGTTGCAAAAGTGAGAACCACCATCACTAAGGATGGCCCTTGGGGTTCCAAACCGAGTAAATATGTTCTTCTTCAAGAAGGAAGTTACACTCCTAGACTCATTGTTTGGCAAGGAAATTGCCTCGACCCATTTGGAGACGTAATATACTGCCACAAACATATATGTCATACTATAGGAGAATACGGAAGGACCCATGAAATCTATCCCCCACACATCAAAGATCTTGACCTCCATACAAAGTTCATATGCATCTCATGCCTTCTAGAAATTGACCCTTATCTTTGAAATTAATCATATGACTTGATCAATTGTGGTAGATCGATGGCAAATAATAGCCACGTTCGAGCACTTTGGTCGCGGTACGATTTCCACCGTGGTGGCCCTCATCATGGGGAGTCATGACATGATTTGGGAATTTGGATTACTTCATATTCCGTAACACAACACCGAATGATGTTGTCGGCACAAATCCGAAATAGAAAGGGTTCCTCCAAATAGTATTTCCTACACTTCCGCAAGAACTTTTCTTTTTATAAGATTCTAATCCGTCGGGGATAAGGTCACTAACCAAGAAGTTAGTGATGTCGGCATACCACGGCTTGAAGGTGCTAGACAATTCCAATATGTGTTCATCTGGGAAGGAATCATTAATTTCAAGATCTTCTTTTTGTCTCCCTGCCTCTTCAAGCCAATATAAGTGATACGCAACTTGATTTTATGTTCCTTTCCGGTCTTTGACTTCAAAGTCAAACTCTTGTAACAAAAGAACCCACCTAATAAATCTTGGTCTAGAATCCTTCTTTGTCATAAGGAAGCGAAGAGCAGCATGATCGGTGTAGACTATCACTTTGGCTCCCAATAAATAGGCCCAAAATTTTTCAAAAGCATAGATAATAGCAAGAAGTTATTGCTCCGTCATAGTGTAATTCATTTGTGCGCCATTGAGTGTCTTGCTTGCATAATAGACAGGGCAAAGAATCTTGTTATGCTGTTGACCAGGGACCGCTCCAATAGCTACACCTCTGGCGTCACACATGAGTTCAAATGGAAAAGACCAATTAGGTGTGGCAATAATAGGTGCCATAGTGAGTCTTGATTTCAATTCCTCAAAGGATTTGAGGCACTTCTCATCGTAATCAAACTTTGCATCCTTTTCAAAGAGCTTGCACACGGGACTTGCAATTTTTGTGAAGTCTTTGATAAATCGCCTATAAAAACCCGCATGCCCCAAAAAGCTCCGAACGCCTTTTACCGAAGTGGGAGGAGAAAGCTTGGAAATGATCTCTATCTTTTCTCGATCAACCTCTATGCCTTGATTGGAAATTTTGTGGCCCAAAACAATACCTCTTCCACCATGAACTGACATTTCCCCAATTTAGCACATGGTTGGTTTCCTCACATCTTTTGAGAACTAGCCTAAGGTTGTCAACGCACTGCTAAAAGGAATCACCAACTACAGAAACGTCATCCATATACAACTCTAAGAAATCTTCCACCATGTCGGAGAAGATTAACATCATGCACCGTCGAAAGGTAGCCGGGGCATTGCATAGCCTAAATGGCATCCGGCTAAAGGCAAAGGTCCCATACGGGCATGTGAATGTTGTCTTCTCTTGATTCTCTAAGGCGATGTTGATTTGGTTGTAGCTGGAATAACCATCCAAGAAGCAATAAAATGACCTTCCCGCTAGCCAATCAAGAATTTGATCAATAAAAGGCAAAGGGAAATGGTCTTTGCAAGTATCACTATTGAGCTTCCGGTAGTCCATGCAAACTCTACATCCGGTCATCGTCCTCATTGGGATGGGTTCATTTTTGTCATTTTGAATCACGATCATGCCTCCTTTCTTTGGCACACATTGCACCAGACTCACCCAAGGACTATCAACAGTGGGGTAGAAAACCCCGACATCAAACCATTTTAAGAGTTGTTTCTTCACCACCTCTTGTATGGAAAGGTTCAACCTTCTTTGATGCTCCACGCTAGATTTTCTCTCTTGCTCCAATTGTGTTTTCTTCTCACAAATTCTATCGGGAATCCATCGGATATCTGCTATGGTCCACCCAATGGCCTATTTGTGCTCCCTCAAGGTGTTCAATAAGTGTTCAACCTGAACATCATTCAACAAAGAAGAAACAAATACAAGTAGAGTTTCATTAGATCCAAGAAATTATACTTTAAGTGCGGTGGAAGTAACTTGAGCTCAAGTTGTGGAGGATCGATAATTGAAGTCTTAGCGGGAGGGGTGACTCTATTCTCTAAGTCAAGAGAAAGCTTTGTTGGTGCATAAGTGTAGAACCCAAGCCCTTCCAATGCATTCACCGATTCCATGTATCCTTCCATGTCTTCACCATCAAAATTCAACAAAATAGCCGCCAATGCCTCACCAAGGTATTCCTCTTCCATCTTCACCTCGATTGCGGTACTCTACCTCATCAACAACATCAATTATTGAGATACTTCTGTATGCATGTCGCAATTTCATACCCTTACTCACTTGAAAGGTAACTTCTTCGTCATTAACTCGAAACTTGATCTCATTTCATTCTGAATCCATGAGTGCTCTCCCGGTAGCAAGAAATGGTCTCCCAAAGATGATAGGGATTTATTTATCAACAGCATAATCGAGGATAACAAAGTCGGTAGGGAGGAGAAACTTCCCACTTTCACAAGAACATCATCAACAATCCCACCGGCCGCTTTATTGAACGGTCGGCCATTTGCAACCTCATACTTGTAGGCCTAAGCATAACTAATACTGCTTGCTTGTAAATAACAAGGGGAATTAAGTTTATGCTAGCCCCATTATCACAAAGGGCTCATGCAAAATCTTTCAACCCAATGGTGCATGGAATAGTGAAGGCTCCCGGGTCCTCTTTCTTTTGGATGGTGGTTGTTGCAATAATGGAACTACCAGTGAGTCACATTCACCACTTCATTCTTGGTGGTTCTCTTTTTAGTGATCAAATCCTTCAAATACTTGGCAAAACCAGACATCTCTTGAAATGCCTCCACAAATTAAATGTTCACCAATAATTGCTTGAGAATGTCATAAAACTTCTCGAGTTTGCTATCATCATCCTTCCTAGCAAGTCTTTGAGGGAAAGGAGGAGGAGGCCTAGGAATAGGTTCTAGAGCTTTTTTGGTGCCTTTATTACCTTTTCCTTAACCTCTTCCTGGTTCACTTCTTGAATTTTCACCTTCTTCGGGAGTCTTTCCACTTCAACAACAATTGGCACCTCAACTTGTGCCTCGACTTCTTGTTCAGAATCCTCCACTTCGACCACTGGCTCATTCTATCCTTGAAGTATTTTCCTACTTCGAATTGTGATGGCCGTACAATGAGAAGTCAGATCACTCCCACTACCTTTTGGGTTTGCAATTGTTTCACTTGGGAGTGTGCCTTTCTGCATTGGATTTTGCTCTCTTGAGAGGTTTCTCATTTGCATCTCCATCTTTTGAATAGATGCGGTGTGAGAACCCAAAAGCTCGGTCATATTGTTCATTGAAGTGTCAGATCTTTCTTGATTTTGAAATACTAGTTCAAGAATGTTTTCCAACTTGGACTCACTTGAAGAACTTTCCTTCCGATGCGCATAGTTAGAATATTGCCCCTTTGGTGGAACATAGGGGTTTGAACTCCAATTTGGAAAAGTAGTGTTGTGGTTGCTCCAATTTCCTGGATTTGAACTACCTTGGTCGTTTCGCCACTATTGGTTGCCTTGCCCTTGTGGGTTAGACCTTCATTGGTTTTGTTGCCCTGAACCTTGGTAGGGTTGTCTTTGATATCCTCTTTGAGAGTTGTTGACATAATTTGCTTCTTCTTAATCCTCATTTGACATGGTTGCACATCTTCCACAACATTAGCCTTTTTTTGGCTTTCAGTGAACACTTTCGTCAACACATTGATATTAATGGCAAGCCCGACAATTACTTGATCTTTTTCTTGGTTCTCCTTAATCATGTTGGTCAAGAAAGGAGTACCATATGCAATTCCACCCGTGGTGTCTTTCGAGTTCCAAGCTTGATTATGTTAAGCCATCTTGTCAAGGATTTGTGTTACCCTTGCAAATGTTTTATCCATAAAGGATGTATCGCATTTTTGCCTATGGATTGGTTCATAGGATTCAAGCTCATGTAAAACTTCTCCAACAAAATATTATCCGGAAAACCATGATTTGGTGACCTTATCAAGTATAAATTGAAACTATCCCATGCTTCATGTAGGTGCTCTCCCAGTAATTGCTTGAAGAGGAAAATTTTATCCCGGAGCTCGGACGTCTTGCTTTGCGGAAACCATTTTTCTAGGAAAGCTCGGACAAGTTCAAGCCAGGTATGGATGAAATTGGGAGCTAGATTTTGGATCCATTGTCTTGCCTCTCCAGCTAGAGAGTACTTGAACACCTCAACCTTAGGGCATCATCTTAGACATGATTCTGCTTGTGCATTTCACACACACCCAAAACATTTATGAGATGTTGTGTAGGATCATCATCTGTGGAATTTCGGAAAAACTCCTCTGCCTTGAGCATTAGGATTAGACTGTGTTCCACTTTGAAGGTGGAAACATCAACTCTTGGAGGGACAATGGCATTTATATCCTCAATATACTCATCTATATCCGCAAAAATATCTCTTCTTCCGGCTCGCGCATGTTTACCTAATGACACCAAACAAAGTGTGATGGAATAGAAGAAGACATAAAGTAAAGCACATACTATTTAGTAATTTCAAAATCGTATTCCTCGGCAACAGCGCCAAAATTTGATACGCTCAAATTACACCTAAATAAATGGTGTAAGGCGGTCGATGTCAAATATAATAACCAAACTAGGTTGGGTCGAATCCCACAGGGAATAGGTGTGAAAAGATTACTTGAGTAGTGTAAAACTTGACTTAAGTTGTAATCCTACTCCGTTAGATTAAAAAGAGAGTGTTGTAATTGTGAATTATCAGGAAGACTATTTTGTTATGAGAATGTAATTAATTCAATTAAGGAAACAAAGGTAGTGTCCCCATCAATGGAATGTAATGTTATTGGTGTTAGTATAATATATTTCTAATGGAAGGCCCTTTGATATGCAAATGGTTCCTAAATTACTACCCAATATTTCCAATAATTAGGTAGTATTTTCTCTTTATGATTTTCCCAAATATAAAAGAGTTACAATTAAGAACAACCAATATATTCCAAATAGATCTCACTTATTCCTAAGTGATTCTATTAAACAAGGTTTAAAACCTTGAGTTTTTGCTATTCAATTCTACAAAACCCTAACCCCCTTTTCCAAGTAAAGATAGAGTAAGATGACATTTGTCAATGTTTGCAACCATCAACAATAAATGAAGTGTGAGAAATGAATAGATACCAACCAATATATATATATATATATATATATATATATATATATATATATTTAATGGTAAACACCCATTAACATTACACCCATTTAGGGTCCATAACCTTAGTATTTAAAAGTAGCTACTCATACTAGAATCCAAGAACAAAGCAATAAATAAAGTCATAAAGCTTACAAAGATGACAAAATTCTCTCTTCAAAAGCTTCTAAAATAATGGTGTATTCAATGCTCTATTGTAGCCTCTTTTTTAGACAAGATGTCCCACAAAAATCCTAGTTATTCTATTTATAATGGGATAAAAGTCAGGATCAAAAAGTGAAAAAAACGCCCGATCAAGTCCGTGACCGTAGAATGGGTCGCAGATAGCTTTCATAGTTTGCATATCTCAACTTTCCTTTGCCAGAATTGAATACCTAGTTCTCCAGTGTTCCGTTGCATTTCTATTATGCGGGCCGCATATTCATTTCGCGATTGCATATCGTACCGCAGAATCATTTTCTCAGGAACTCTCTTTGCATATCATTCTCACTCCTCACAAGAGTTATGCGACCGCATAATGGATCGCCGAATCCACTCTCAGAACTGAGTTGGACTGCTTTACTCTACGGTTGGTCTGCGGCTCGCACATCACTCATGCGGTCGCAAACATGCCACATTTATTCTCTTCTACTGGTTTTTGTCATCTTCTCCATGTTCTTGTCTCTTCAAGTCTGTTTTTCTGTAAAACACCAAAACTACATAAGAAATGACTTACGATGCTTTAAAAAATGAGCTAAAGTCTATGTAATTAGTATAAAAAATATCGAAATTCTATGGCTCATCAATAACCACGCACCTTAAGGAAAATTAGAGCAGTTTGGGAGGCATGGTGAAAAGTGACTAGGTCTGCGGATTGTATTTGGGATGGCAGCTATTGTACTGAGGAAGATTGAATATGGCAGAAAGATGTTTTCTTGAAATAAAGAGGGGTATGAAGATTTGATTATCGTTTTGGATGCAACATGGCTTTGAGTTTGGAAGGTATTGTTGAACTTTCAGTTGATGTCAATGGGGAAAAAACATACTTGTACAGCTGGTGGACGGGCATTGGCCCAGGAGAGTTCTACTGATTTTGTGGTAGTTGTACTAGTATGGATTCATTTGGGAGATGTCGGTATGGAATTCCACATATGGGTTATCTCATGTGGATATGTCTTCGGTTGTATGATTTTGATGCAGTTTCTATGAGGGTTTCTGCTTGCTATCCACGGGAGGTCGAATAGTCAATTATGGCTGATAATTCGGGATTTTTTATGAAAAGTGTAATAGGAGGTTTCAAGAATTTGGCGGGTTAACGGTGCAAGGTCATGGTGATTGAGAAGGAGGAGTCTTTGTGGGTTATAGATTTAAGTGATTTTAGCTTAAAGCTAAGTGGGGGACCCACATCGTCTACGTTCGAATTGTGTAGTTTTCTACTTGTGCAGCTTCTGGTTATCTGTGCATTTGTGGATTATTTATTATTAAGAAAAGAAAACATCAGGGGTAATTCAAGCAAAGGATTTGATGAATGTGTGATGTATTTGTCCTTAACGATTCATGTTCAGATTTTTGGGAAGACTTAGAGTTTATGCTTCTGGTAGATGTGAGGTACAAGGAAAAATAATTCATCTAATTTCTTCTTTGGGAGTGTTCATGTGCTGACAGCGCACCAGAGTTCATCATATATTCGGGACCAAGTCAGAGTGGGTGACCCTCAAAAATGGTTCTAATGGGTTTGTTTTGTGGCTAGAGACTGGGATTTTGCAGCATAGTGAATAATACTTGGGGAATTTTCTATGTTACCATCGGGTCTGTAGGGCAGTATTGGATGAACGAGAGGAATAGTTTCGGATTCGCGGAAGGTCCTTCAGAATGTGTGTACTAGTTGGAGATGCTATTGCGCGCATAAGGAGAGTATGAGATGGTTCATGAGTATTGAGACGATGTGGTCTCATAATTCGGGTAACTCGGGATGAGTGCAAATTTTGTTTGTTATGTTTTTGAATAGAGTCTGACATTATTCTAAGGCAAGTCACGGGTGAATCAGATGAAGTTAGACGATTATGATTGTTGAATCAGCATGATTATGGCAAGGACTAGTTCCATCAGAGTGTGAAGTTATACATGTGGTTGTACGTGCGGGCTCAACAACCACCACAAATTTATTGATTTGGGAGTTAGTTGATTCCAATGGAATATTTATGTGTAGACAGATTTTCGGAAAATTCTTGATGGTTTAGATCACGACTTGAGGTTTGTAACTTTTTTGCGGTTTGAGAATCCAGTTGCGTGTTGCGTTGGTTCTTCTGAAACGAGCTAATTGAAAAGTCTTCTAGCTAATGAAGTGTTTATTCTACTGGTAATTTATGGATTATGATGAATTCTGGTATTCTCGCGTAGCGGTATGATAGGTGCGATGAGCGGCATGGGAATTCAGAAGTTGAGGAATCAAGGTTGCGGTTCAGTGTTGATAAGATTGTCATGGGCTCGGATGAGTAGGGAAAATTCAGATGTTCAGAGTAAGCTGGCACTTTCTTTGGTGTCACCTGAGAACGACATTCTGTGTAAAAGGCTTTGTGTATTGATTTGCGGATTCTTGATTTGCTTTACAGAATTTGAAGGTTGGTGGTATCGATGTGCGTACTTTGCTACTTGAGAGAAAGGTCGTGAGAGCGTTCCCCACGAGGAAATTTTATAAGTGTGGCATGTTTGTCATTTGGTTGTGACAGATTTAAACACACGCACAAAGATTTGGTAAGAATCGCAAATGTGAGAATTTATACCTGGGAGGCGTTCTATCCCTTCGGTTAGGACTATGTGAGTTCATCCCGGATTGGGAGGCTATTCTTATGTGCCATGGAAAAGGTTATTGTGGGTCCTTGAAAGGTTATTATCCTAGTATGGTATAATCAGAATTGGCTTGGGGATTGTTGATGCGTCTAAATGTGAATGTGTGCTCTACGTCAGGACAAATGTGTGCATTCAGCATCGTTGCTTACGGAGGAGTCTTCGGGCATTGGATGTTATTTTAGTCATCAGCTATTCCATGTAAATCTCCATTGTGCCATGTAGGTTGTGAGACGGCTTGATTATTCGCACATGTGTCGAGGTCCCGTGTGGCTTGTGGTGTTGTATGAGAAAGATGGATCTTGAGATGCAAATCATTTATTGCACCTTAGTTGTGCTTGTTTTTTGTAGCGTATGGCGCTATGCGCCTCCCCAAGGATTGCATTGGGCACTTGGCATGCTTGTGGTTGATATTCGGGCATTTCGTAGGTATAAGCATTATGACTTGATGGTTACTTCCTTATTTATTGTTATGTGTGGATCGGGTTGCCCGCCGCAACGGGTATTATGTTTGGATCGGTTTGCACACCGCAATGATATTATGTGTGGATCAGGTTGCACGCCGCAACAACAAGTTATTGAGTACGGTTCCCTATATCTATTCTTGTGCATTTTGTTTTTCATTACTGAGGTAGGTTCATAGCAATTGTTTGACCGTTTTATTCATTACGCGTGCTGGGTAGTTCTTTTCTAGAGTTTATTTTTCCTTATATACCATATTAAAGTTGTGTCTTGTCGGCGCATTGATGGCGTCATAGAGATCTTGGTCAGTTTTTAAGATGGCTTACTGCCTAAGCAGCTTGTACTGGGAGAGACTAGATTATTGGACCTGAAATTAGTACAATCATATTTACTTAAGGTACATTAAAGAGAAAATATCGTTATTCAGTTCAGAATGGGGTAATGGTTTTTGTCAGGAGGGGAGATTCTATGATTTATTGATTCGATAGGTGGTTATGAGTTTCTTCACGTCTCTTTCATCGTGGTAGTATTGTGAGAATCGGAACAGGGCTTATATTTGTTATAGGGTGTATTATGGACATCAGATTCATGAAATTTCAGCTATTGTGGTGGGGGTGTTATTATGGACAACCGACTTATGTGGTGCATGGTGTGATTTCAGCATAGATGCATGATCGTGTCTTGGTACAGTTTGTGGTAATTGATACAGTGTTCGTATGTTAGAATCAGGTCTTCTAGAGAAATTTAGAGGTTGAAATTTTGTTCTAAGGCTTATTGACTAAATAAAAGGGAGAATTTTCGGTTTGGCTTGAGCTAACATGCTCACCTAGGTTGTAGTGGCACGTACAGGTGAACGAGGTGTTAAAAAGTGATTTTGGACAACTCTGGAGCAATTCTTGGCACGTTCGAGGACGGGCGTATGTTTAAGTGAGGGAGAATGTAACGACCCGACCGATCGTTTTGATATCTAGCGCGTCGTCCGATGGTTTGAGGCCTTGAGTAGCTTCACTTTAGGTATTATGACTTGTACGTGTGGTCGGAATATAATTTCGGGAAGTTAGGAATTCATTGGGAAAGAAAATTCTAATTTCGGAAGCTTTAAGTTGGAAGAATTGACTAAGGTTTGACTTTTGAGGAAACGACCTCGGAATCAGAATTTGAAGGTTCCAGTAGGTTCGTATGATGATTTCAGACTTGGGTGTATCTTCGGGTTGAGTATCGGGTGGTCCGGGAGCATTACGACACTTATTGCAGAAAGTTGGCACTTTGGAAGTTCTAGTATTTCATAAGTATGGTTTGAAGTGGATTTTTATGTTATCAATGTCCGTGTGCAGTTTCGAGCCTTGGAATATGTTCGTAATATGATTTGTGACTTGCACACAAAGTTTGGCGTCATTTCAGAATGTTTTGATATGATTCGGACGCGTTTGGCGAAGTTTGGAGGTTTAAAGAAGGATGTCGATCGTCGATTAATCGTTTTGATGTTGTTTGGGGTGATTTGACACCTCGAGCAGTTTCGTTTCATGTATTGGAATTGGATAGTATGATTGGACGGTGTCTCGGGGACATCAGATGTGTTTCGGGGTGGTTTCAGACCAAGTTTTGGTAAGTTGTTGTTGCTGGTTTGCTGGTGTTGTTCTTCGCGAATGCGAAGGGGCTCACGCGTTCAAGAAGAAGGAATTTTGGACTGGGCCTTTTGTTCTACGCGTTCGCAATAAGGAAGTCACATTCGCGAAGGTCTCTACAATTGTGCTCCTCGTTCGCGATTGGCTGGTTGAATTCACGTAATGTAAGGTGGGCCTGGGAAGTTTTTGGCCTACGCGTTCGCGAGGATGGTTCTGCTTTCGTGATGGTCAGTCTTGGAAAGGCGTCGCATTCCCGAGCTCATCTTCGCGATCGCGAAGGAGGAATTTGGAGCTGAAGCAGGTTGTGCTTCACGAACGCGATGGCAGTACCGCGTTCGCGAAGAATGTCGACTGGCAAGTGTTCTTTTAAATCGAGAGTTTGCTCGTTTTCACTTCATTTCTTCCATGGGAGCCGATTTTGGAGCAATTTTGGAGTGCCATTTTCATCATCTATTATGGGTAAGTGATTTCTTCACATTGTGAGTTAAATACATGGTGTATATAAGAATTTAAACATAGAAATTTGTGGAAAATAATGGGATTCTGAAGAAAACCTAGAAGTTAGCATTTTTGGATGTTGACCACGAAATTGGACATGGAATTTGGAATAAATCATATATTCGAGTTTGCAATGTTATAGGTAATGTTTATCTTCGAAAAATTTCAGAATCCCGGCACGTGGGCTCGAGGGTTGATTTTATCGACTTTTCGAGCGGAGTTGGGAATTTTTTAAATTTATTAATATGAGTATTAGGGTGTGTTTAATTGGTTTGCACGTTGTTTTACTAGTTTTGAGACGTTTTGCTTTAAGTTGAGGTTTTAGAGAGGCGTTGGAGCAGGTTATGGAATTTTAGAGCGAGGTAAGTCTCATGTCTAACCTTGTGAGGGGGAGACTACCCTCCCTTGTGATATGTTATGTGAAACTAGTTGTGGGTGGTACTTACGCACGAGGTGACGAGAGTCCGTACGTAGCTAAAGCATGTTTATGTCCAGGTATACTTAGGATCTTATCATGTCATATTTGAATTATTTGAATTCATTCTACTGGCGTAATTAATTGAAGTTATAATTGAAATCAATTTAGAAATAAATCTAAGCCAAGCCTTAACACTTTGAGTTTTGGGCGAGTTATTCAAGGAATGGTAGAGATTATATTCATATTAAGCTCATGTGCTGTATTGTAAACATGCGTCTCGTAATTCGGTAAGTTCCTTCATTTTCTTGTGGAGCGGGCCAAATGCCTTGGTAGTATATTGATGCATCTATGGATCGTGATGCACGTCCCTCGGGAGTGTACATATTATTCTGGATCGGACCGAACGATCTCGGTAATACCGTGCGTACATCTTTAGTAGTTCGAATACTCACGAGCTAATCTTTCCTCTGATGCCCGACTATTCATATGGTATTCCTTGTTTACTTGATATTGGCACTTGGCATTTATGAGCTTTTAATGTAGAATGTGAGATTTAGAAATTTGTTCCTTAAAAGAAAAGATTTTTTGAACTTCCACATTTACTCCACTATTATTGTGCACTTCATATCTGTTATGAACTATCATGTTATTTATTTTGGACCTCTAGTAAGTGTCAATGTCGACCCCTTGTCACTACCCCTACGGGGTTAGGCTAGGTACTTACTGGGTACGCGTTGATTCACTACTCCAGGATCTGACATGTTCATTTGGGGATCATTTTGGTACGTAGGCGCATCTGTTAAGGAGACTTTATGGAGCTGCAACCCAGGCCACGCATCGCCAGTCCACTGAGACTCCATCGTACTATTTATTTTATCCTGTCTTATTTACATTATGGACAAATGTTGTATTATCATTGTACTCCTTAGAAATTTGTTCATGCACTTGTGAGACCGGGTTTTGGTAGTTTCAGTCGGGTTATTCACTATTTTGGTTCGTGTAAATATTTTCATTTACTTGTAAATTCTATTTTATACTGTTCAATTAAGGAAAATTACGATTTCAAAAGTACTACAATGAGTAATTAAATTGGTATATCACCGTTGGTTTTCCTAACGACAGTGTTAGGCACCATCACGACCTATGGTGGATTTTAGATCGTGACAGTACCAAGACCAGGAAAATCACTAATCGTCCACATCAAAGCTACTCGCATTTTAAATATTTCATCTTTGAAGAATCTAATGTCTGCACTCCATCGTACCATAATTCTCTCAACTCTTGGAAAAGAGGTTGTAAATATATGTCTATGTCATTGCCTAACATTTGTTTTCTTGGAATAATCATTGAAAGAATGAACGAAGTTTGTTTCATACACTCCCAAGGAGGACTGTTGTATGGAATAAGAACCATCACTTGCTAGGCCTAGTCTTACATTCCAAGGATCTACAACAAATGCTAGATGAAGTAGGTCAAAAGTTTTCCAAGCCGGAGAAATCATGGGATGCCTCATCAATTCATCATGGCTACCTTCTAAAGAATTCCATCTCATAGACTTGGCAGTTTTAGAGCACATGAACAATCTTTGCAGCCTTGGCTTTAGTGGAAATTAACGCAAAATCTTTGTGGGATGCTTTTTCTTATTATCCTTCCACCACGATGTCTTGCATCTTTTTCATTCTTGCAAGCCTTCATCTTAGCCAAAATATAACATACAATCATTTGGGCAAGCATGTATCTTGGTATAATTAGTACAAAGTTTTGTAACGACCCAACTGGTAGTTTCGAGAATTGTAGCCCTGTTCCCCTATTTAATGCTCATTTTATTCTTTACAATTGTTATGTGACTTGATGGGTAGTTGGTTCGGGTCTGATGAGTTTTCAGAATGAATTGAGACACTTAGTCTCAAGGTTAAGAACTTAAGTTGAAAAGGTTGACCGAATGTGGACTTATGCGTAGTCGAATATGGAATGGAGTTTTGGTGGTTCTATTAGCTCCGTCGGATGATTTTGGACTTAGGAGCATGTCCAAATTGTGATTTGGAGGTGCATAGTGGAATAAGGTTTGAAGTGATGAAAGTTAAAAATTTAGAAGTTTGACTGAGAAGGGACTTTGTGGTTACAAGTCTCAAATTGGAGTTCCGGGGAGTTGGAGTATGTCTGTGGTCATTTGTGACTTATGTGAAAAATTTGAGGTCAATCGAATGTGATTTGATAGATTTCGGCATAATGTTGGATTTCCTTAGTTTCATTAGGATTTAATTGGGGTGTGATTCGTGTTTGTGATATTGGTTGATGTGATTTGAAGGCTCGACTAAGTTCGTATGATGTTTTGGGACTTGATGGTATGTTCGGTTGAGGTCTCAAGGGATTTCAGGTGAGTTTCGGATGGTTAACAGATCAATTTTGGACGTGGAAGACTGTTCAAGAATTTTTGGTGTCCATTTCTGGTTTCCTTCTTCGCGTTCGCGATGGGACTCGCGCATTCACGAAGGGTAGCTGGTGGCAGGTGGGGATTTATTCTTTGCATTCGGGAAGAGGGATCGGCGTTCGCGAAGTTCTGGGTAGTTGGTGCATCGCGAACGCGAGAAGGGGGCACATTCGTAAAGTTAATAGGATGCAACTGAGACCCCATAGTTTGGTCTACGCGTTTGCGTAAGAAGGATCGCGTTCATGAAGCTTAGGGTCAACAAGGCATCGCATTCGCGAGTGGTGCCTCGCGTTTGAGTTGGTGACTTTTTTGTAGCAAATATGATTGTGCTAACGCGAGAAGATGGTCACGTTCACGAAAAAGGGTCACCTGGGAAGATTTAAATATTTCAAAAATGAGGGTTTGATTTCATAACACTAAATTGAATTTGGGAGCTCAGTGGAATGTATTTATTGGAGAGATTTTCAAGTGGGTGATTGGGGCAAGTGATTCCTACTTAGTTTCGGTTAATTTCCATGTTTATGTCTGTGATTTCATCATTAAATTAGTGATTTGGGGTGTAAAATTGGGAAAAAATGGAGGAAAGTTTTTAGGCTGGATTTCCAGTTTTTATCGAGATTTTGGTATCGGATTTGAGTGATTTTTGTATGGGTGAACTCGTGGTTGAATGGGTATTTGGATTTTTTGACTTTTACCTGATTCCGAGACGTGAGCCCGGGGACCAACTTTTGAGTTGACTTTTTGACTTTTGATTAAGAGCTTAGTATTTTCTTATAAAATTGATTCCTTTAGCTCGTGTTGGTTGCATCGAATTGTTTGTGACTAGATTCAAGGCATTCGTAGGCCGTTTTGCGAGGTTATGAGGGTATGAAACCCTGTATTATGTGTCATGTGATTGGTTTGAAGTGACACACATGCTAGGTGACGGGCGTGTGGGCGTGCACCGTAGAAATTGTGACTTGGTCAATTCCATGGATCTGTATAGTTGAAAAATCTTTTGTTATCCTTATATTCTCCATGTGTTATAGAAATTGAACTAAAAATCATGTTTAGACTATGTGTTGGCACTGTAGGGACCCACAGAGGTCGTGTAGATGTTGAATTATCTGTCATAGTTTTACTTGCATATTATATCTCAGTCTCTATTGTTCTTTATTGATACATTATATTATTGCTGTTTTGGCTGATTATGATAATTATTGAGAGCCCGAGAGACAAGAGAGCTTGATGATTAAGTGAGGTCGAGGGACTGATGGTGAGGATATTTATGGGATCGGGTTGCACGCCGCAACATGTTTTATTAAATTATTCCATGATTTGCTTGTCATAGCACTTGGGCTGAAAGAGCCCCTCCGGAGTCTTTACACAGCCGCAGTGAGCATAGGTACCTACTGGGTGCGAGTGTCAAGTGCCGAGTGCGAGTGCTGAGCACGAGTGCCGAGCGACTGAGAGAATGTAGAGACTGTGAGGTTGGAGTGAATGGGGGGCTGAGTGACTATTGCTCTGAGATTATGCACTTGATTTTATTACTGTTGTGCTTCAGCTGGCATATATCACTATCATGTCATTATAATAGATATTATATCTTGTTTCAATTGAACTTGACATGAATTAACTGTTTGGGCTTTAAATGTCAAACTTGGAAGCATGCCTATTTTTCCTATATTATATTGTCTGTGAACTGAACTATATCTGTGGAGCTCATAACTACTTCGAGTCTATTATTTAGTTTTCTTACTTACTGAGTTGATTGTACTCACGCTACACCTTGCACTTCGTGTGCATATCCAGGTGCTTTTGGTCACAGCGGGTGTTGATTATCCACGCAACTTGATTGTTGTGAGATTTCAAGAAAGGTGCGTGGCGTTTCGCAGATCTTTACTCTCCTTCCCTTTTTTTTAGCATTATGTATTTAGTTTTAGTTTTTCATAGACGGTATTTTCAGACTTGTGTTGTATAGACGCCCATGTACTCAATGACACCCTGATTTTTGGAACTTCCATGTTGAGTTTTGATTTTATCCAGTTTATGAGAGCTTTAAATTATTTAAACTGCTTAGCTCATTTTCATTTAAAAGTTTTGGAATACTGTGAAATGTCAGATTTCCTAGTACCACATTAGGCGCCATCACGACATGTTAGTTTGGTGTCGTGACAAGTTGGTATCAGAGCCTAGGTTACATAGGTCTCACAAGTCATGAGCAGGTTTAGTAGAGTCCTGCGGATTGGTACGAAGACGTCGCGATAGGGGAAGAGGTGCAACTCGTACAATAGCTAGAGCAACACCTGGAAATACACCAGTTGCTCCAAGTCAGAAGAAGGTTCTAGATGTGGTTGAGCCAGTGGGGCCAGCTCAGGCACCAGCTGTGCCCATTGTGATTCTAGGCTTTCAGAAGGTGGGAGACTTATGAGAGGCACAGGCTAATCGGTAAAACACCACTTACATTGCGTGAGTTCTCTGTTATCTTCTTGGAGAAGTTCGTGCCACAATCTCGCAAGGAGGAGCTGCGCAGACAATTTGAGCAGCTGTGTTAGGATGGCATGTCCTTGACCTAGTAAGAGATGAGGTTTTTCGAGTTGGCTCGTCATGCAGTTTGGTTGGTTCCCACGGATAGGGAGAGGATTAGGAGGTTCATTGATGGCCTCACATATCAGTTTTGGTTGCTTATCACTCGGTAGAGGGTATCTGGTGCTACTTTCGATGAGTTTGTCGATATTGCTCGGCAAATAGAGATGGTCCATAGTCAGGATCGTGAGGAGAGGGAGGCCAAGAGGCCTCGAGGTCCGGGTGGTCCCAATGGTGTTCATTCTAGGGGACAGTCCTACCACAATAGGGGTCGTTCTTATAGGCCGGCTCAACAGGCTCGTCCAATTCACTGTGGTGCATCATCCATCTATGGTTCATACAGTGCTGGTCAGAGTCAGTCATCTCTCAGTTCCCTTCAAGCTTAGAGTTTGTTCCATGATCCATCAGTTCAGGGTTCATCTATGCTTGGCTCTTCTAGCAGTTACTTTGGTACTCGGGGCCCGATTCAGTCCCCACCACCACTACTCCCGGGGAGTTGCTTCGAGTGCAGGGAGTTTGGGCACCTGTGGAGATAGTGTCCTCGTCACTTGAGAGGTCCAGTGCATCAGAGGAGTCAGGCTACGACTTCAGCACAAGTTACTTCACCACCTGCCCAGACAGCTCGGGGTCGGGCCCAGGCAGCTAGAGGTCACCCTAGAGAGGGAGACCGATCAGGTGGTGGTTAGGCCCGATTCTATGTTATTCCTGCCAGGACATGTGTTGTTGCTTCAGATGCACTGATCACATGTATTGTCTCAGTATGCCACATGGATGCTAATGTATTATTTGACCCTGGTTCCATATATTCGTATGTATCATTGTATTTTGCTCATTATCGAGATATGCCCATGACTCCTTAGTCTCACCTGTTCATGTATCCATGCCTGTGGGTGATACTATTGTTGTAGACTGTGTATATCGCTCATATGTAGTGACTATTGGGGGATTGGAGACCAGAATTGATCTCTTATTGCTTACTATGGTTGATTTTTACGTGATCTTGGGTATGGATTGGTTGCCTCCATGTCATGCTATGCTGGATTTTCATGCTAAGATCGTGACGTTGGTGATGTCGGGGTTTCCAAGGATCGAGTGGAGAGGATCTCTAGATTATGTCTCCAGTAGGGTGATTTCATGTTTTAAGGCCCAACAGATGGTTGGTAAGGGTTGTTTATCTTATTTGGCCTTTGTGAGGGATGTTGATGTTGATACCCCTACTATTGATTCCGTCTTGGTGGTGCGAAATGTTCCAGATGTCTTACCTGTAGACCTGTTGGGCATGCCGCCCGACAAGGATATTGACTTTGGTATTGACTTGGTGCCGGGTACTCAAACCATTTCTTGATAAAGGGGTTTATGAGTCCTAGCATGTTGCCTTGGGGTGCACCTGTTCTATTTGCAAAAAATAAAGACGGTACTATGCGGATGTGTATCGACTATAGGCCGTTGAACAAAGTTACAATCAAGAACAAGTATCATTTTCCACGTATTGATGATTTATTTGACCAACTTCAGGGAATGAGGGTGTTCTCTAAGATTGATGGGAGGTATGAGTATCACCAGATGAAGATTCGGGACTCGAATATTCTAAATACGACATTAAAGACCTGCTATGATTATTATGAGTTACTTGTGATGTCTTTTGAGCTGACCAACACCCCAACAAAATTCAGGCATCTGAGGAACAATGTATTTCAGCCTTATCTTGACTCTTTTGTCATAGTATTCATTGATTATATCCTTGTGTACTCTTGTAGCCAGGAGGATCATGCCCAACATTTGAGAGTTGTGTTGCAGCGATTAAGGGAAGAGAAGCTTTGTGACAAGTTCTCCAAGTGTGTGTTTGGCTTAGTTCAGCAGTGTTCTTAGGGAATGTGGTGTTTAGTGAGGGGATTCAGGTAGATCCGAAGAAGGTAGAGGATGTTTAGAGTTAGCCTAGGCCATCCTCGGCTACAGAGATTCAGAGCCTTCTCAACTTGGCCGGTTATTATCATCATTTCGTGGATGGTTTCTCGTCTAATGCATCTCCTTTGACCAAATTGACCCAGAAGGGTGCTTCTTTCAGGTGGTCGGATGAGTGTGAGGGGAGCTTTCAAAGCTTAAGACTGCCTTGACCACAACTCCAGTTCTAGTTCTACCTTCAGCTTCTGGTTCTTATATAGTGTATTGTGATGCTTCTCGAATTTGTATTAGGTATGTATTGATGTAGGGAGGTAGGGTGATTGCTTATGCTTCGGGTCAGTTGAGGCCCCATGAGAAAAACTACCCTCCTCATGATTTGGAGTTGGCTGCCATCGTTCATGCATTGAAAATTTGGAGGCATTGTCTCTATGGTGTGTTAGGTATTTACGGATCAACGGAGCCTCCAACACTTGTTCAAAAAAATGATCTAAATTTGAGGCAACGAAGATGGTTGGAGCTGCTAAAGGACTATGATATCACTATTTTGTATCATCTGGAGAAGGCCAATGTGGTGGCCGATGCCTTGAGTAGAAAGGCAATGAGTATGGGTAGCCTTGCATTCATTCCTGTTGGTGAGAGACCGCTTGCAGTTGATGTCCAGGCCTTGGCCAACCAGTTCGTGAGATTAGATCTTTCGTAGCCCAGTCAGGTTCTAGCTTGTGTGGTTTCTCAATCTTTCTTATATGATCGCATCAGAGGGCGCCGGTATGATCATAACCATTTGCTTGTCCTTAAGGACACGATTCAGCATGGTGATGCCAAGGATGTTACTATTGGGGATGATGGGGTGTTGAGGATGCAAGGTCGGATTGGTGTGCCTAATGTAGATGGGCTACATGAGTTGATTCTTGAAGAGGCCCATAGTTCGCGGTATTCCATTCATCCAGGTTCCAAGAAGATGTATCAGGACTTGAGGCAACATTATTGGTGGATGAGAATCAAGAAGGTATTTTGGGGTTTGTAGCTCGGTGCCTTAATTTTCAACATGTGAAGTATGAGCATTAGGGACTGGGTGGATTGCTTCAGAGGCTAGAGATTCTATAGTGGAAATGGGAGAGGATCACCATGGATTTTGTAGTTGGGCTCCCACGGACTTCGAGAAAGTTCGATGCTATTTGGATGATTGTGGATCGGCTGACCAAGTCCGCACACTTCATTCCAGTTGGGACCACTTATTCTTCGGAGTGGTTGGCTGAGATTTACATCTGAGAGATTTTTTGTCTTCACGGTGTAGCGATGTCCATCATTTCCGATCGAGGCACACAATTTTGGAGAGCCGTGCAGCTAGAATTGGGCACCCAGGTTGAGTTGAGTACAACATTTCACCCTCAGACAGACAGACAGTCAGGGTGCACTATTCAGATATTGCAGGACATGCTATGCACTTGTGTCATTGATTTCGGGGTTCTTGGGATCAGTTTCTGCTGCTCGTGGAGTTTGCCTACAACAACAGCTGCCAGTCGAGCATTCAGATGTCTCTGTATGAGGCTTTATATGAGAGATGGTGTCAATATCTGGTGGGTTGGTTTGAGCTAGGGGAAGATAGGCTATTGGGTGCTGACTTGGTTTAGGATGCTTTAGACAAGTTTAAATTAATTCAAGATCGGCTTCACACAGCGCAATCCTAACAGAAGAGTTACGCCGATAGGAAGGTTTGGGATGTTGCTTTCATGGTTTGGAAAAAGGTACTGCTCAAGGTGTCACCCATGAAGGGTGTTATGAGGTTATGAAGGGTGTTATGAGGTTCGGGAAGAAGGACAAGTTAAGCCCTCAGTATATTGGGTCGTTTAAGGTACTTCAGAGGATTGGAGAGGTGGCTTGCAAGATTGCCTTGCCACCTAGTTTGTCAAGTGTGCATCCAATATTTCATGTTTCTATACTCCAGAAGAATGTACGTGATCCATCTCATATTTTGGATTTCAGCACGATTCAGTTGGATGGTGATTTGGCTTATGATGTTGAGCATGTGGCTATTTTGGATCGGCAGGTTCGAAAGTTGAGGTCCAAGGACATAACTTCAGTGAAGGTGCAGTTGAGAGGTCAGCTAGTTGAGGAGGCTACTTGGGAGACCGAGGGGGAGATGTGGAGCAGATTTCCATGCCTATTTGAGTCAACAGGTACGTTTCTAGACCCGTTTGAGGACGGACATTTATTTAAGAGAGGGATGATGTAATGACCCAGCCGATCATTTCGAGAGTTGTAGCCTTGTTCCCCCATTTACTGCTCATTTTATGCTTTATAGTTGTTGTGTGACTTTTCAGGGTAGTTGGTTCTGGTGCGGTGAGGTTTCAGAATGAATTGAGACACATAACCTCATAGTTGAAACCTTAAGTTGAAAATGTTGACCCGATGTGGATTTATGTGTAGACGAATCCGGAATGGAATTTTGGTGGTTTTATTAGCTTAGTCAGGTGATTTTCGACTTGGGAGCGTGTCTGGATTGTGATTTGGAGGTCCGTATTGGAATTAGGCTTGAAATGGAAAAAGTTTAGAATTTGGAAGTTTGACCGAGAGTGGACTTTGTGGTTGCCGGGCTCAGATTGGAGTTTCAGAGAGTTCGAGTTGGTCGGTGGTATCATTTGTAACTTGTGTGCAAAATTTGAGGTCAATCGGACGTGATTTGATAGGTTTCGGCATCGTTTGTAGAAGGTGGATATCCTTAGTTTCATTAGGCTTGTATTAGGGTGCGATTTCGTGTTTTTGATGTTGTTTGAAGGCTCGAAAAAATTTGTATGATGTTTTGGGACTTTATGGTATATTTGGTTGAGGTTCGAGGGAGCTTCGAGTGAGTTTCAGATGGTTAACGAATCAGTTTTGGACTTGGATGACTGCTGAAGAATTTCTGGTGTCCAGTTCTTGTTTCCTTTTTATCGTTTGCGATGCGAGTCCCGCGTTCACAAAGAGTAGCTGGTGGCAGGTGAGGATTTGTTCTTTGCGTTCGCGAAGAGGGAGTCGTGTTTGTGAAGGTATGGGTTGCTGGTGCATCACGAACGCGGGCAGGGGGACGCATTCGCGAAGAGGAGAGGAGGCAACTGGGACCCCATGAATTTGGTCTACGCATTCATGTAAGGAGGTTTGCGCTCACAAAGCTTGGGGTCAGCAAGAAATCGCATTCACGAGTGGTGCATCTCGTTCGCGTAGATGGGTTTTGGGCAGCAGATTTGATTATGCTACGCGAACACGAGAAGAGGGTTGCATTTGCGAAGAATGGTCACCTGGGCAGACTTAAATATATCAAAAACTAGGGTTTGAGTTCATAATACAAAATTTATTCTGGGAGCTAGGTTGAAGGCGATTCTTGTAGAGATGTTCATGTGGGTGATTGGGATAACTGATTCCTACCTAGTTTTGGTTAATTTCCTTGTTTATGTCTTTGATTTCATCATTAAATTTGTGATTTGGGGTGGAAAATTGGGAAAAAATGGAGGAAAGTTCGTAGGCCGAATTTTGAGGTTTTGATCGAGATTTTGGTATCGCATTTGAGTGATTTTGGTATGGGTGGACTCGTGGTTGAATGGGTATTCAGATTTTGTGACTTTTACCGGATTTCGAGACGTGGGCCCGGGGACCGACTTTTGAGTTGACTTTTTGACTTTTGATTAAGAGCTTAGTATTTTCTTATGGAATTGATTCATTTAGCTCGTGTTGATTGTATCGAATTATTCGTGACTAGATTCAAGGCATTCAGATGTCGTTTCGCGAGGCAAAGGTGTGTTGGATAGATATTGGAACGCCTAATAATTCTAAATTTGGTTTTGAGGGTATGAAACCCTGTATTATGTGTCATGTGATTGGTTTGAGGTGAGGCACATTCTAGGTGATGGGCGTGTAGGCGTGCACCTTAGAAATTGTGACAGTCAATTCCATGGATCTGTATAGTTGAAAAATCTATTGTTATCTGTATATTCTTCATGTGTTATAGAAATTAAATTGCAAATCATGTTAGAAATCATGTTTAGACTATGTGTTGGCACTTTAGGGACCCACAGAGGCCGTGTACATGTTGAATTATCTGTCACAATTTTACTTGCATATTATATCTCAGTCTCTATTGTTCTTTATTGATATATTATATTATTGTTGTTTGGGCTGATTATCATGATTACCGAGAGCTCAAGAGACTGGAGAGCTTGATGACTGAGTGAGGCCGAGGGTCTGATGGTGAGGATATTTATGGGATCGGGCTGCACGTCGCAACATATTTTATTGAATTATGCTATGATTAGCTTGTTAACGCTTGGGATAAAGGAGCCCCTCTAGAGTCTATACTCACCCGCAGTGAGCGCAAGTACCTACTGAGTGCGAGTGCTGAGCGCTAGTGCCGAGCGACTATGAGGAATGAGTGACAGTGAGGTTGTTGTGAATGGGAGGACTAAGTGACTGTTGCCCCGAGATTGTGCACTTGATTTCATTACTGTTGTGCTTTAGCTGGCATATATCACTGTCATGTCATTTCTAAGAGATATTATATCCTATTTAAATTGAACTTGACATGAATTAACTGTTCGGGCTTTAAATGTCAAACTTGGAAGCATGTCTATTTTTCCTGTATTATATAGTCTGTGAATTGAATTGTATATGTTGAGCTCATCACTACTTTCAATCCATTATTTAGTCTTGTTACTCTCTGAGTTGATTGTACTCACGCTACACCCTGCACATCGTGTGCAGATCCAGGTGCTTCTGGTCACAGTGGGTGTTGATTATCCGCACAACTTGATCGTTAGGAGATTTCAAGGTAGTTGCCCGACGTTTCGCAGACCTTAACTCTCCTTCCCTATCTTTCAGCGTTATGTATTTAGTTTCAGTTTTTCGTAGACAATATTCTCAGACTTGTGTTGTATAGACGTTCATGTACTCAGTGACACTCTGAATTTGGGAACTTCCGTGTTGAGTTTTGATTTTTATCCAGATTATGAGAGCTTTAGTTATTTAAACTATTTAGCTCATTTTCATTTAAAAGTTTTGGACTATTTTTAATTGTCGGCTTGCCTAGTACCACGTTAGGTGCCATCATGACAGGTTAGTCTTGGGGTTGTGACAAGTTTGTTGATAGTTTTCTTGGCCTCATAAAAGAATCCAGGAATCTTGGCATCTTCAAAGGCATCTTTTAACAATTCTAATATCATACTCATCGCTTTGTCAGTCATTCGATAAAGACACTTTATATGATACAATTTGATTATAAAGGACAACCTGGAATACTTCGTACACCCTTCATATAATGGTTGTTTGCCATATTCTACCAAATCATAGAACTTTGCATAATGTTCATTATGCCCCTCAATGTGTTCTTCATTAAATGTTTCTTCTCTATTCATATAATCAGAAGACACACCAGGCTCACTGACATTGTTCCTGGGTAACCCAAATGCATCATTTATCATGATTTTTATTGGATCTTGGCGCTCTAAAATATCCTCTATTGCATGTGTGCTTTGAGAAGTCTGTCGCATAGTTGTATTTGATTCTTCACCATGCCAATACCAAAAATTGTAGCTTTTTGGAAAAGTCTTACAAATCAAGTTCTATTCAACTACATTTCTTCTTTCCAACTTGTTAAAATCACATTTGGACATGGTCACTTAATTACGCGCCCATTAACAGAACCATGCTCAAAAGAAAAATCCAAAAAATGTCTTAGTCTGTCTGCATATTCAGGTGTATTACATTGTTTGCAAATCTAAGACTTATCAATTCCCATGGCTATAGAAAGGAAGACATAAGATAACATCACAATATCAAAATGAAAAATTTAATTCATATATTCTAAAAAATATGTAAATAAAAACCAACGCGAGAAATAAGCAAAGAAAACAACAACAGGATACAACTTATTCAGAGAAAAAAATACAGCATATTTGAACTACCATCTAAAAGTTTTCTATATCTTCAACTTAGTTATAGTAAGTGAAAATACATGTAAGCTACTTTATATGTATAAGTCACTCCAGATTACAGGTCATGCCAAATGAAAAAAACGAAGTGATTTTTAAAATATAGTTTTTGTAACAATAATTAAAAGTGACAACAATGACATTTTACTATGTTATGGTTGCTTTGGTTTACACGAGAACTTTAAAATATTGAGACAAAAAATAATAAAAAGTGGGAAAGACAAAGATATAGTAGCAAGAAATATAGCCATAAAGGTACAACTTTTTCAATATTAGCATCGTAGAATGGGCAGTTACAGTAAAAGCCAAATAACTAGTATGCCTAGTTCACTGGACAGACTTGTAACTAAATTAAAAATATAATATTTCCACCTAAAAACTATCGATCACCGGCATAAGACAATAAGAGAATATAAGTACTCTTTCCTCTAGAAAATACACATAAGTACATACATAGAATACACCAGCATGTGTGGACAGTAGCAAAGACTCCAAAGTTGTCACGACCCAAACTCTCACTCCGTGAATTGTCGTGACGACACCTACTCTCTACGACTAGGTAAGCCTAACACTTTGCAGAAATGAAATAAAAGCATGATCATTAACAACTAACAGTAACGATTATCTAAATAAAAAACTAAATGCCGCTCGGAATATACAATTACAAACTTTCAAAATGTACAAAACAATCCCAAGACCTGGAACACCATAAGTCACAAGCTACTAAGAAGTCTTAACTGTTCTATACATCATTTTCTACCGAAAGAGGGAAAAATGAACATAAAGGGATAGAGGGGAACTTCGTAGATCTGCGGATGCAGACAGATGTACCTTGAAGTCTCTAAGAAGCAGCATCGACTGCACTAGCGATGAGACTGGTAAGATGTACATGGATCTGCACACGAAAAATATGTGTAGGAAAGGGCGTGAGTACACCACATTGGTACCCAGTAAGTTCCAAGCCTAACCTTGGTCGTGTAGTAATGAAGTCAGGTTAGAGCTCTGCTGGTATATAAATAATATAACAAGACAAGAATGAAATATTGCAGTATAATAAAGACTGGAATTGAACAGGGAAGAAATCATAGAAAACATAACAGCTCATTACACAAAAATGCAACAGGGGATCTCCTGAGATACCGTCTCGTAGTCCCAAACATAAACATACAGAGGGGATCTCCCAGAACAACGTTCATTAGTCCCAAAGTTAATATTGCAAGATAGGGGGATCTCTCGGATTACTGTTCCATAGTCCGAAAGTAAATATGCAAGATAAGGGGATCTCCCTGAATACCGTTTCGTAGTCCCAAAGTAAATATGCAGTACAGAGGGATCTCACGGAATACCGTTCCGTAGTCCCAAAGTAAATATGCAGCCAAAAAATAGAATTCAATAGTCACGACACGAAATTTTACAATTCAGACAGATAAATTCAATAACATGTTGCATGTAGTTCAGGTAAACAGTTAAGGCAAGTAGGCATGCGATTCTAGTCTAGTCGGATACTACACATGCTGATAAGACTCAAATAAGAAGGAAAACATGGCTTTTCGTTGACCCAAGTCACTGCATGGTTTTGAAGATTGACAAATGCCTACCTAGTTGAACCAGATCCATCAGGGCAAACATACTTGAACGAACCAATTGGCACAAGAACCGTACCTGCACAGGAGATAAACATGATATGTGAATTATCCATGAACTAAGAGGTTGTCTCCTAATGCGAAAAGGTTGAAAATTGATAAGAGGTTAGAATTCGAGTTCAGCAAGGACATAAACAAAGGAAGGAAGTTGAGATAAACACAAACTCTTCCACCAAGGAAGAGTTGCATTAGAACTAAACAAGAAAATCTCAACTTCTGGCGCTATATAATGTTAAAGTTTTCCTACTGAAGAATTTATCGCACAAAGACAGAACTGAAGCAAGAACTGAAAGCAAAATTTTACCAGAGAAATTTTGCAAGCAGAATCCTTGTACAAAACAAAGGCTACTGACCAGCTAGAAGAACCAGTTCCATCTGTTTGTCTTTCGAGTATAGTTGGTTGTAGTACGTGATTTAATATTGTATCTTTCAGATTTATTAGAAGCAATTGTAATAGGTACACACTTTCAAGTTAGAGTTAACTTGAAGATTGTCGCAATTAGCTAGAGGCTAGTTTTCTACAAAGGGACTAGAGTTAGTCCTAGGTTTACAAAAAGTTTATTTTGTAAATGCTGTTTGGCTCAGATTTGTAGTGAAGAGTTTGGGAAAATCCCACTGAGGAGTAGGTCATGGTTTTTTTCACCTTTTGAGCCAAGTGTTTTCCACGTAAAAATCTCTGTGTTTTTACTTTACTGCATTTATTATTCCGCACCAGTAGAAGTTGGAACAACAAGAAGAACCAGGTTCTTCTATTGAGACATAACTCAAACATTGGCCACCACACAAATCACCCCCCCTCTTGTGTGGTATTGAAGTATAAAACAACAATTGGTATCAGAGCAGTTTATCCTTGAAAAGGCTAACACCTTGGAAAAGATCAAAATGAGTGCACCACCTGGAAACTGGGAGGGTCAATCAACTGCAAGGCCACCACTCTTCAATGGCCAGTATTACTCTTGGGGGAAGAACATGATGAAGGACCACCTGATTGGAGAAGATTATGAACTATGGGACATAGTCATTGATGGTCCTCTAGCTACCATGAAGAAGACTGCTAAAAGTGTAGATGTACCAAAGACTAGAGCTGACTGCACTGCTGAGGATCTGAAGAAATGGGAGAAGAATGCAAAGGCCAAGAAGTGTCTAGTGTGTGGACTAGGTCAGGACGAGTATAGCAGAATCCAAAGCTGCACCACTGCCAAAGAACTCTAGGATACCTTGCAAGTAGACTATGAAGGAACACCTCAGCTAAAAAGATCAAGAGGTACTCTACTATACTCACAGTATGAAAACTTCACTATGAAAGAAGGAGAGACAATCCAAAAGATGTACACAAGGTTCAGAACTTTGACAAATGAACTTAAGTCTCTTGGTAGAGTGATTCTTGAAGACGACAGGGTAGAGAAGATCCTGACAATGGCCTTACCAATCTCCTGGGAAAGCAAAATCACTGCTATCCAAGAATCATAAAATATGGCAACCCTCGGATTGGATGAACTAATTGGAAACCTTACTGCCTATGAACTTAGAAGGCAGACAATGAAGATGGATGGTCCAAAGAATGAGAGGAGTCTAGCACTGAGAATCACTGAGGGAGCAGATCTTGAGGAAGATGAGATAGCCATGATTACCAAAGAATTCAGAAACTTTCTCATAAAGAAGAAGGGTATCTTTAGAGGAGGAACTTACAACAAAGCAAAAGCTCCAGAAAGGCTAACCAACGAGGGATGATACAAGTGTGGAAAGACTGACCACCTTAACAAGAACTATCCTCAGTGGGAAGTGGAATGGAAAAAGGAGAGATATGAAAGAAGGAACAGGAAGAAGGAACTGGTCCAATCCAAGAAAACCACAACAAAAGTTATGGTTGCTGCTTGGGGGGAAAGTTCAGATGAAGAATCAGAAGATGGTGAGAATGAAGATCAGGCGCTCATGGCAATTGGAGAATCCGATGAGAAATCACATAAAGAACCAGGGGTTCAAGTGAGAGGAAGCAGCCAAATTTGGTATTTGGATAGTGGCTACTCAAAGCACATGACAGGGAATAAGGAACAGTTCCTTTCACTTGAAAGCCTCAAAGGAGGAAATGTATCCTTTGGAAATGGAGAGAAAGGTGAAATTATTGGGGTTGGTAAGGTAGGTAAGGATGACACACGTTCCATTGAACATGTGTACCTGATAGATGGCTTGAAATATAGCTTGATCAGTGAGTCACAACTGTGTGGCAGAGATAACTTGGTTGCCTTTACTTCCACAAAATGTTTTGTGATTAAACTGCTTACTAACAAGATTGTTTTGCAGGGAAAAATAATGAATAACATCTATGTCATAGACTTGTCTACACTGTCTGAAAATAAACTCACTAGCCTAAGTGTGTTGGACAATGATCCCTTCCTGTGGCACAAAAGACTTGGTCACGCAAGTCTAAATCAGCTAACAAACTAGTCTCTAAAGACTTAGTGGTAAGTCTTCCTAACATTAAGTTCAAGGAAGACAAAGTTTGTGAGGCATGTGCAAGAGGGAAGCAGGTAAGATCTTCTTTCAAAAGTAAGAAAATGGTCAGTACCACCAGGATGTTGGAACTGGTTCATATGGACCTCTGTGGTCCTATGAGAACTCTGAGCAGAGGTGGTAAGAAATATGTAATGGTTCTAGTTGATGAATATTCAAGGTTCACTCGGACCTTATTTCTGAGAAGCGGTGAAAACATTGAAGCAAATATGGAAGATGGAACAGGTGATGGACTACGTCCAACTACCCCAAGAAACATGACAGGGGGAACTCAACATGTGAACCTTGGCCCTGATCCCGTTCCACAACAACAAGACACCATGGAACTATCTAGAAGTGAACAGTTGGTTCTCAAACCACACAGATATCAGAGTTCTCACCCTCTTGAGAACATCATAACAGATCTGACATCTGGAATCAAAACAAG
>ML432845.1:47125-61341 GCA_005239525.1 Nicotiana knightiana
TGTTGCAATACTGGAGGCAATAACACTTCTTATAACATTTGTTGCACACATGGAATTCATTCTCCATCAGATGGATGTTAAGAGTGCCTTCCTCAATGGCTATCTGAAGGAAGATGTATTTGTCAAACAGCCTCCAAGTTTTGAAAGCAAGGAGTCACCTGACCATGTATAAAAACTTGACAAAGCTCTTTATGGTCTCAAACAAGCACCAAAATCATGGTATGAGCGTCTATCAAAATTCCTGCTAGAACATGCATACAAACGAGGTAAAATTGACAGCACCTTGTTCTTAAAGGAAAAGGGTAAAGAACTCCTGGTTGTGCAAATATATGTGGATGATATCATATTTGGGGCGACTTCTGAAAAATTGAGTAAGGAATTTGCTATACTTATGGGGAGTGAGTTTGAGATGAGTATGATGGGTGAGCTAAACTTCTTCTTAGGCTTGCAAATCAAGAAAAACTCAAACGGAACAATGTTCCATCAACAAAAGTATGTGAAAGAATTTCTCAAGAAATTTAAAATGGAAGACTCAAAGGAAATGGACACCCCCATAGCCACATCTACAAAATTAGATGTATATGAACTTGGTTCATCCGTTGATCAGAAGCTACACAGAGGGATGATTGGGTCTCTATTATATCTCATTGCCAGCAGACCTGATATTGTGTTCAGTGTAAGACTGTGTGCTAGGTTTCAGGCAAATCCAAAGGAGTCCCACCTAACTGCAGTGAAGAGAATTTTGAGATATTTGAAAGGCACCACTGATTTGTGCCTTTGGTATCCTAAAGGTAGTAATTTTGACCTTGTATGATATGCTGATGCTGATTATGCAGGTTTCTTGGTTGACATGAAAAGTACTTCAGGCATGGCTTACTTTTTGGGCTCCTGCCTTGTGTCTTGGGCCACCAAGAAACAAAATTCAGTAGCATTTTCTACTGCTGAGGCTGAATATGTGGCTGCAGCCTCATGCTGTGCTCAATTTCTATGAATCAAGCAACGACTCATGGGCTTTGGTATAGAGGTTGGATGCATTCCTATTTTCTGTGACAACACTAGTGCAATTAGTATGACGAAGAACCCGGTTCATCAAAAAAGAACTAAGCACATATATGTTAGACACCATTTCCTAAGGGATACTATGAAAAAGGTATGATCTCAATCGAATTTTGTGCTACTGAACAACAAATTACAGATATCTTTACTAAAGCACTAAGCGGGAAGCATTTTGAGAGAAACCGGCCTGAATTAGGGATGATTAAGATCACCTAATTGAAAACCAAAAAATGAAAAAAAAATATTTCTTTTGGCTAGAAACACTAACATAGATAATCAACCAGACTAATCATTGCTCAGTATCATGACTTTATTGTCATACTCTCTTGCCATGTATTAATATGATTCCCTGGTTGCTAATGATGTTTTTCTATCTTTCTAAATTGAGGCAAATTAAAGACTTTAACACGATGAACTTGGTTCATCCCTACTGGTTCATCTGACTGACAAGGTACATGTTCATCTCCATACAATTATTAAAATAATTACAGTCACACATGAGCAGGACTCTATCTATATTTGGTTCATTTCAAATTCTTTGTACTTATCCCAAAATGAACCCGTTCCAAAAAATCCCATCGCTACTTAATTAACCTAGATTTAGGGGATTCTTAACCGTCTAATCAATGACACTCCTACATCGATTAGACTCCCACTTGATTAAATATTCTGCCCGTTGTAATAATTCACAGCCACATCTTATAAAAGGGCCATCATTACTTCCCCTCTTCATAACATCATAAGTCGAACCAAGTTCTTTATTCTTCTCAAACCAAAACTGATCATCTCTTCTCTTCCAAAATTATTCATAACAATGTCTTCACCACCCCTTGCTTCATCTTCCTCCACAAACCCTGATCATGGGGAAAAAACTTCCACTTCAAATTCTCCTTCAGTTTACAGTTCATATTCACCAAACAGATCTTTATCCCCCCAAAACCCTCCAGTTCTTGAACCCACTCCTGAACCCACACCTAACCCTACTCCAGCCCCCACGGCTCGAAGAGTAAAATTTTTGGCCAGAAAATCAGTTGCTTCTAGCTCTCTTGCAAGATTCTTGGAGGAAATTCTTAAAGCCAGCGAGGTTCATGAGTCTGAATCTTCTAGTGAATCCTTCAAATCTGCTAATGAGGATGAAGCACCAGGTTCATCCAGTTCTGAGCAAGGTAATCTTGAAGTTGAATCTGAAACTGCTACTACTGAAAACATGTTTGTGTTGGTTGGGTCAGTTGTTGATGTAGAAATGTCGGATAGGCAAAGAAAACTGGGGGAAAATAAAATTCTTGAGATATAGGGAGAAGGAGGTTTTGTAAGGGGATATGGGGAGGACGGTGCCACATTGGCTATTTTTGTCCCCGCTCCTGTGATTAATGAAGAAGGAGTCACATATTTAGGGGGAAGTGTTGTTGGGGAAGCAACAACAAGTTTAGGGAGCCTACAAAAATCAACAGATGAACCTGGTTCATCTATCGAGGAGAACATCGACTGAGATGCTGAGGAAGCTGGGGGAATCCTACAATCCCAAGAGGAAAAGAACTTCAAAATCAAAGAAGGCTACTACCCAATTCCACCAAAGAAAAGAAAAGTTTCTATATCTACTGATGCTCCTGCCCCAAAGGTTCGTGCTGCAAGAAGTGTTGTTCGACAAGAAGAGGAGGAGTTGGAAAGGGCTTTGAGAGAGAGCAAGAAAAAGAAAGTTGCCAAGGGAAAGGAAAAGGTAGGAGAGCCTATTGAGGCTGTTATTGTTGATGATGTTATGATGGATCTGGTCCATCATGAGGAGCAGCCGACTCCAGTTGTGGTTGAGACACCCAAGCCCAAGAAGACTAAGGCTTCTTCAAAGAAGTCAACTTCTGTGTCTCCCACACCCTCAAGCACTACTAAAGGGACTAGGTCCAAGGCCAATAAAGTGAAGGTTGTTGAAGAAGACGAAGAAGAAGAAGAAGAAGAAGAAGAAGAAGAAGAAGAAGAAGAAGAAGAAGAAGAAAGGGAATGGAGTTGAGGAGAAGAGGAAATCTCTGGTGAGCAATCTGACAAACTCACCAGGTTTGGCAAGCGTACTATTCTTAAAGGAAAGCTGGTGAGAGATCTGGAAGAATCCTGAATGATCTTTTTGATGAATGCGCTGGATGTGCAGGGATGGAAGGACATGGTCCTTCACCTGGAAGCAAGGCTGTCAAGGAACAAACTGGTGGAGTTTATGGCCAATGCAAGTGTGAAGGATGGCAAGGTAACCGCCACAGTCAAGGGGATTCAGATCACATTTGACGCAAAGGAGCTGGGAGAGATTCTGAATATCCCTGCTGAGGGCTATGATCATTACACTAGGCAAAGCTGGCCTAGTATCGATGGAATGGCTTCAGCTCTCAACATCACCAGATTCTTTTGTGAAAATGAGGAGGAACTTGAGCCCAGACCAGTGTTCAAAAGTGAAATGAAGCCCCAGAACAAGCTATTCTTCGAATTTGTGATCAAATTTCTACTGCCAAGACAAGAGTGTAGACACATCGCCAGTTACATGGACTTAACGCTTATGGAGTGCCTGTACAGGGGAAAGCAGAATAACTGGCCAGCTTTCATCATTCAGCTCTTAGAAAGAGTTGTAAATGGAACCAAAGCACATGCTATTCCTTATGGCTTTATTCTGGCAGCTGTGGTTGCCCACTTCGAGGTTCATGTGAAGAAAGATGAGATGGCTAATGCTAAGGATTATTTTAGGAAGAAAACTTTGCTGAAATGTGATTATATTGTCAATGTTCCCGAGGATGAACCTAGTTCATCTAGAAAGCAGCCATTCAATATCAAAGTCAGTTCATTGGTGCAAGAAGGAGAGATAAAGGATGCGGAGATCCTTCGATTGAAATCTCGCCTTCATGAGGTTGAAGTTGAGCGCGATGCTCTCAGATCTGAACTAGCCAAGGAGAAGGAGAAAAATGAAGGTGTTCTTCAACAAATTCTTTCTCTCCTTCAAGCCAAGACCCCAACCTCATCTGCCCCTTCCCAACCTTAGGAATTCCAGAGCCACCAAAAACCCCCCTCATTGCCCAGTTCAGTATTTGTTCTGTTTCTGTTTTTTGGTTGTCTTTGCTCATGGTAGTGACTGCTTTAGTTTTTTTTGTATGGTGCTTGAATTGCGTTCTAATCAATTAATTCTGCTGTTTTTGTTATTGTCTTGTCTCAGTTTCTTAGATAGCTTACATTTATTGGTTTCTTTTGATGATTAATCATGTTTTGCACCTGCAGTTGCCTCAATGGCCATGAGTAATTGTTAACAACTCTGGTAAGTTTATCATTTTGCAACTTTTTGATGATGCCAAAAGGGGGAAGATATGTGCTTTTTCAAAATTTCAAAAAGTTGTGATACTTATAACCTAATGAACCTGGTCTCTCCATGATAAATGCTTAAAACCATACAAAGTGTTTGAAGTTTATACAGGGTTGAGCACAGAGTTTGTCATCATCAAAAAGGGGGAATTTGTTGATCCAAGTCACTGCATGGTTTTGAAGATTGACAAATGCCTACCTAGTTGAACCAGGTCCATCAGGGCAAACATACTGGAATAAACCAATTGGCACAATAACTGTACATGCACAGGAGATAAACATGATCTGTGAATTATCCATGAACTAAGAGGTTGTCTCCTAATGCGAAAAGATTGCAAATTGATAAGAGGTTAGAATTCGAGTTCAACAAGGACAGAAACAAAGGAAGGAAGTTGAGATTAACACAAACTCTTCCACCAAGGAAGAGTTGTATTAGAACTAAACAAGAAAATCTCAACTTCTGGCGCTATATAATGTTGAAGTATTCCTACTGAAGAATTTATCGCACAAGGACAGAATTGAAGCAAGAACTGAAAGCAAAATTTTACCAGAGAAATTTTGCAAGCAGAATCCTTGTGCAAAACAAAGGTTACTGACCAGCTAGAAGAACCAGTTCCATCTGTTTGTCCTTCAAGTCTAGTTGGTTGTAGTAGGTGATTTAATATTGTATCTTTCAGCTTTATTAGAAGCAATTGTAATAGGTACACACTGTTCAAGTTAGAGTTAACTTGAAGCTTGTCGCAATTAGCTAGAGTCTAGTTTGCTACAAAGGGATTAGAGTTAGTCCTAGGTTTACAAAAGAGTTTATTTTGTAAATGTTGTTTGGCTCCGAGTTGTAGTGAAGAGTTTGAGAAAATTCTACTGAGGAGTAGGTCGTGTTTTTTTCACCTTTTGAGCCAGGTATTTTCCACATAAAAATCTCTGTATTTTTACTTTACTGCATTTATTATTCCGCACCAGTAGAAGTTGGAACACCAAGAAGAACCAGGTTCTTCTATTGAGACAGCACTCGAAAATTGGACACCACACAAATCACTCCCCTTGTTGTGTGGTATTGAAGTATAAAACAACAATTTTCTTAGTAGAAAACGGAGTTTCGCAACAAAGTAGCCCGTGTACGTACTCGTCACCTCACATACACGACGCTCACATATCAAAACAGTACCAATCCTAAGGGGAGTTTCACCTACACAAGGTTAGGCAAGCCACAAACCTCGAACCAAGCTCAATCAATTCGAAAAAATGCTCTTCCCACAAAAATCCGAATCCGAATGGCCCAAATCTAGCCAAAATCAATTACATAACATGAATACAACTACAACAAACTAATCTATCTGCCCAGAATTTCTTCATTGCGAACGCGACCAGCCTCTCGCATTCGCGCAGGCCAACTTGACTGCCTCTCAGCTTAACTCAATGCGAACGCGTCCGTCTCCCCACGAACGCGATGCTTTACCAACTCTGACCTTCGCGAACGCGTCCAGCACTTCGCGAACATGTAGAACAAAAGACTGGGAGTCCCCAACTACCTCACTCCTCTTCGCGAACGCGACCCTACTCCCGCGTTCGCAATGCACACAGATCACACCTTCTCGCTCGCGTTCTTTTCTTCGCGAACACGAAGAACAAAATCCTCCTCAGCTCATAAACACTCTTCGCGAACATGATGCTCCTCTCGTGAAAGCATAAGAGGAAACCAGAAGCATACGGCATCAGATAACAATTATCTCACAAAGGCCAAAAATGATCTGTTAACCACCCAAAACTCACCCGAGGCCCTCGGGACCTCAACCAAACCTACCAACAAGTACCAAAAAATCATACGAACTTAATCGAACCCTCAAATCACCTCAAACCACATCAAAAAAATGAATTACACACGGATTCAAGCCTAATGAACTTTGAAATTTCAAAATTCTACAAACAACGTCGAAACATATCAACTCATGTCCGAATGACCTCAAATTTTACACACGAGTCAAAAATGACACCAATAACCTACTCCAACTTTCGGAAATCCAATCCGACCCCTAAAAATTTCCACTGCCGGCCAAAATTACCAAAATTCCAACTTTCGCCAATTCAAGTCTAATTATACTACGCACTTCCAAATCACATTCCGGACACGCTCCTACGTCCAAAATCGCCTAAAGAGGTAACAGAACCATAACACTTCAAATTCGAAGTCATTTACACACAAGTCGACATTCGGTCGACTTTTCCAACTTAAGCTTTCAATTAAGAGATTTAGTGTCTCAATTCACTCCAAAAACCAAAACGAACCCTCCCGGCAAGTCACAATAGCAGAAAAAGATATGGGGGAGACAGTTAATAGGGGATCGGGGCTATAACTCTCAAGACGACCGTTCGAATAGTCACAAAACTGGACAAAAAAATCATAATGGTAAACGCATGTTTCTATGATAGTAAGGTAACAACATTCACAAGAACATATGTACAATAACTTCTTGAATTCTAGTTAAATAAATGCTTACTATCACTATTTAAACAGTTAAATAGATATAAAAAAGAATTAATTTGCCTAAAAAAGTTATATCAACAATAACCCATGGGAACCATCTGCAGCAAAAGTTAGATCATTATGCACTCTGTTTGTTGTGAGAACTATATATATCTTCAATTTAGTTTTCGTAAGTTATAAGTTAAAACATACAAGAATCCAACATCTAATGACAAATTCACGCTATTAGGAGGTAACTCAATATTAAGAAAGAATCAATATACCTTTAAAGAAAAGAAGACAGCTCAAAAGAAAGGATAAAGTTAACAGACAAGAGATATACCTATCAAATATTTTTTTGTCGACCTCGATCCCAATAGCATCACCAGCTATTTTAGATCCCTCGACTACCTATCAAGGCCATATATAATATTTAGGTTAATATTAGCAGACCAATAACTAAAAATTTCAATTAACTGCATGCAACCCAAATACCAAACATAGTAGAAACAATTTAAACAAATAAAAACCTAACTGAACAGAAAAGTAACAAAAATTAACACAATTGATTGACATAATGAATCATATTCTAATCGCTATCAATAGTAATGTAGACAACAATTATTTTACTCTTCATTTTCATTATATCTTTAATCACTTTCAATTTATAGAACACGAGCTTCCTCGATAAACGGTTTGGGGTGGCCTAGTTGGTCTATCTAGAGGCTCGAAATTGATCAGTCCTTTGATGTAAGAACATGCATCCAGATGATGCACCATCTCCTTCACCTCGTCATCCAAGTCAATGATGTCACACAACATGAGTGTTTTCTCTAGAGAGTCATCCAAATATGCACCCACATCAATTTTTATTCTTCTTTTTCAATCACAAATATCATAGCTAGATCTTCATAGTGACTTGGCAGCTGAATTTCCCTGTACACGATAAGGACTGCTTTCACATTATAAAACTGGAGGATCATTTTTCCTTAACGAACTTTGATCACAGCATCAACAGTGGCTAAGAGAGGTCGTCCCAATATAATGGGGACTTGTTCATCGACTTCATAGTCTAGTATAATGAAATTTGCTGGCAGAATAAATTGCCCAATTTGTAGTAGCACATCTTCTATCACCCTGTCGGGGTGAACAACAGATTTATCATCAAGCTGCAACATGACCGTGGTTTTCCTTGGGACTCCCAACCCCAATTGACTGAAAATTGATAGGTGCATCAAATTTTTGATAGGTCCCAAATAAAAAAGTGATCATCCCATATTTACTTCAACAATTTGAACAAGTATGGTGAAGCTCCCAAGATTCTTCAACTTTTTTTGCGGAAATTTTCATTGAATTCTCGAGGTGCACTATTCAGTAAGTTCCACTATCTCAAACATTCTCAACCTCCTTTTGTTAGCCATAATATCTTTGATGTACTTAGAATATTTTGGGATTTCACGTAACACATCAACCAATGGGAGATTCAATTGAATTTGTCTCAGCATATCAAGAAATTTGTTGAACATCATGTCATCACTTTTCTTCTTCAATATTTGTGTAAAAGGAGGTGGTGAACTTACAATCGGAGTCTTTTCACCTTTAGGAGTGACTTGTTCTTTCTTTCTTTTTGGGACTTCTTCTAATTCTCTGCCATTCCTCAAAGTTAAAGCATTTACCTGAGGATTCTTATTGGTATTGGTTGGAAGGGTCCCTACATGTCAAGTATTTTGTTGTGCATCCAATTTCCCAATATGTCTCTCTATATTTCAAAATTCAGTCCTCAATTGCTGATTATCTGTTCGAAGTTGTTGGTTGTCAATCAACAACTTTTTCAATATATCATTAGTCTTTCTTCTGCCTGTTGAGGTGGATTTTGAGGCGAATTATATTTCCCTTGAGGCATGTATTGATTCTGAGTGGTCTGGTTCCCACCCGATGAGAAATTCGGGTGATTCCTCCAATTGTAATTTTAGATGTTCTGATATTGATTATTCTGGTTCACTGGACCTCTACCTTGCTGGCCCACATAATAAATAGATTCAGGATTCACCGAACATTGATCACTCATATGGATATCTCCATAAATTTCACAACATATAGTTATCCTTCAAACTTGATGCATTTGATGCCCTTGACTCATTGCCATCTTAGCCATTTGATTGTTTAGTTTAGCAATATCTGCTCGCATGGTTGGCATCTTATCCAGCTTGAGTGTAGCTGCTGCTTTCTATTTTATCATTCTTATTGAATCACCTTCACCCTTCCAGTTATGATCATTTGTAGTGAATATGTTGAGCAGAGTCTGAATTGCACCGTATGTCTTTTGCATGTAACTTCCTCCACAAGCTATGTCTAGATTTAATTTGGAGGTCCCATCTAATCCATCCACAAAAGTATGTCCCAACACCTCATCAGTCTGACAATGAGGTGGGCAGTCTCTGACTAGTAGTTATATCTTTCCCATGTTTGACGAAGAGTCTCACCAAATGATGAAACCCACGAATCTGGCTCCTCAGTGCCTTTGACTTCTTATGAAAGAACATGATTAGTAATTTCGTTCCAGATCATCCAAGTGCGGATCGAGTTTGCAGTCTCCTTGTTTAACCATTCCTTTGCTTACCCCATGTCATGACCCAAATCGGAGGGTCACGAGTGGCACCCAGTGCCTACTCAACCGAGCTCCACATACCTTATCCTTCTTTACTATAAGACTCGTCAAAGGCCATGATAGACCAAATCTACAAACATAAATAACAATATTAGAACTTAACTCACATAACTAATTCAAAATGATTTATATAGATACATAAGAGTCGACAAGGCCGTTGATATGGCATACCTAAAGCTATACACATGAAACTGTCTGCAAAAGATCTAATAAAACATGACCATAATATATAAGTCGGAATAGGGTTCCCGACATCTTCATAACACAAATTAACATATATAGAACATGACTCGGCAATACTCCAGGAGGAAGTGGAGCTCACCAACAAAAAGCTGATATCTGGAGGCAGCCTACAGTAGAGGGTCCTCACCTCGCCTATCTACATCATGCGTGGCATGAAGCACATCGCCCCAGAAAAAGGGACGTCACTATGAAGAATGTACCGAGTATGTAAGGCAAAAATAAAACGTAATAATAAGATACTATCTCGGGGAGGGATAAGAGTTAACTTATAACCTCTGACTTTCTGTTGAGGGCCATAACATATGGAATAAGACCCATCTCATATATATAAATTAAACTATAATATAATAGTACTGATTACATATTCTCGTGACGGTAACTGCCCAATTGATTAGTGGTAACTGCCCGACCGGCCTTCGTATGGTGGTAAATGTATGCCTGCCCAACCAGCCGTATCACGGTGGTAAGTGCATGACTGCCCGATAGGCCATAGCACGGTGGTAAATGAAGATGCATAACTGCCCAACCGGGCGTAGCACGGTGGTAAATAAAAATGCATGTCTGCCCAACCGGCCGTAGCACGATGGTAAATGAATATGCATGACTGCCCAACCGGCCGTAGCATGGTGGTAAATGCATGAAGATGTATGTAACACTATATTATAAACATTAACATCTTTATCAAATACCTCATTGGAGACATACTTAGACATGCTTGAATATCACTTTAAGGGATGAATAACATAGACATCCTTAACTGCTAAAAGTATAACCACTTATGGAATAACATTACGTTTACGTATCGTTACTTGGATCATGCAAAAATAAAGAAGGGATAACCTTAATATACATGAACCGGTTCTTTTAGAATTTGCAATTCACACTTTATAGAATCAACAACCAACGTTATCTATTTTTTGTATGGAATTGTTTTACTTTCTGAATGACTCATGATCTATACATAAGAGATTCAATTGGATTTGTAAGGAACACATGAATTCACATTGCATAAACGTGAAGCAAACTTGATGACATTTCACATCTTACTATTTTGTTGGAAAGCCTTTATTGGGTGTGACCCACTTAGTGGATGACTAAGCCACCCTAATTCCTCAAAAGGTGCCATCTATGCAGGACTTAAGAGTCACTTAAATGTGATGGAGGGTGCTTCCACGTTTGGGGGGTCTTTATCCCATAATTCCTTAGTTAATTAGGTAATATCTGGTTATCCAATAATTAATCAATTACCCACATAATTTAGAATTATCACAAATTATTTAAAATACTGCTCACTTTTAACACACTTTATGTACCCTACTTATCGTGGTTATGGGGTACCTTTTATGGAACTAGTCCATAAATACCGGATATTATAGCTCGGACCGTATTCTATCTGATCTTGAAAAAGTTCGACAAAACTCACTTTCTTTGATTTGTTAACCCTTTAACCTTCACGCACTTACGTATAACTTGTTATGAATAGCATACATGTTTATAACCTCAAGATAATCTCATCCCCGAGTCTACATTAATTAACTTATGACAAAATTTTAACGTACGAAAATGCAAAATGTAACATCCTCCCCCCTTAGAAACATTCGTCCTACAATGTTAACTTGCAAGATGTACATAGCATAATCGTCAATTATAAATGTATATACCTTCCCGGGCTATACTTCAATGAAACAAATATCGGGCTCTCACGGGGTCAGGACATTGTCCCTCCATAAAACTACTTCCTAATCCATTTGTCACCTACATTTTTGTTAATCTATCTTCTAGGTGTTGACACCTACTAGTTGTAATCTTAATAACCGGTTCATAACTATCTATTCCATTATACTTACTTTCCCAAAACCTTGCATACTATATGTTGTTTCCTCCCTTGGGCATTAGAGCTATCAGAGTTCTAACTTCTTAATGTCCTAGGTTACTCCCCTCTCCTCCCTTAGTCCATTATCCTCGGTTTCTTACTTTGCTTTCAAGCTAGCCTTGGTTTCCCTCAACCCTTCCGATGTAATGCCAAATCACTCTTATGTTAATCATATTAATTGGACAATTTACGTTAATAAGATCGAACATTACCCATAATCACAGTACCTGAAACTTCATCCGGTGTAGCCTCTGGGTCTTGATGGCCTGCCATAGCATACATGGGGTTCTGACTACCACCGGAGCTAGATGCTCCACCCCTGGCTCTACCTCTACCAACTGATTCCTGAGGGCCTTGTTCTAGAGGGAATACTAAAGAGAAGGAGATTGCTATAGATCTGGTGGACTGAACCATCCCACCTCTGTCCTTCATAGGACGATCCCTCATGTAATGACTAGGGTCTCCACAGGTATAGCATACATTAGATCCCTGACGACATTGTCCAGAATGAGCTCTACCGTATTGACTGCACTGTAGAGGAGTCGCCCTCATCTATAGTGAATCCCTCTAATTCTGAAAACCCAAAATTCTCGAGCCCTGACCTGATTCAAAATAGACAGATCCCTCATAATGCGACTTCTACAACTGTCAAACACTATCAACAAGATATGGTGGCATAGGATTGCCTAGAAAAACCTCAGGTTGTCTAGTAGATCTAGAATTCTTATGCTGACCCTCATCACGATTCTCGTATTGCTGCCGTTTCCGATCCTTCAAATCTTGAGCATAAGCCTAGATGCGGGAAATATCCATACTATCGTGCAGAGAGTCTGTAAAACACTCATTAATCAGGTGCGGCCCAAGTCCTACCACAAACCGATGCACTCAGCCACTCATCTCAGCCACCAATCGAGGGGGCATACCTTGCCAAGGAACCAAACTAGAGACTATACTCCCGTACACTCATATTCCCTTGTTTAAGAGCCACGAACCTGTCTACCCTTGCCTGACGAATCTTTGCCGGCAAGTAATGACGCAAAAAAGCCCCTGTGAACTCTACTGAGCCGCAACATCCCGCAATCAGTAAGAGGCCAACTCTACTGACTCAGTATCTGATGCATGCATCACCCTCAAAGTCCTCTGCATCCTATCAATAATTTTTTGCAGGTCCTCATCCTTGTTGGTTCTGGTAAACACTAGAGGGTCCAGGTTGATGAAGTCTCGAACTCTCACGCTAATAACCCTATCAACGTAACCAACACCTGTACCTACCTGGCGCTGAGCCTGAGCTGCTATCAATCTAGTCAACAATCGTACTGCACGCAATAGGTGGATGTACTGGGTTCCTCCTCATCTCCTCGGGTGATGGTGAGGGTGTCACGCTTCCCCTCAGGGCCTCACTCTAGCCCTGACTAGAAATTTGTTCTCTACTCATGACCTCATCTGCCACTGCTTTACCTTTCTGACTAGCTGTAGCTTTCCTAGTCATAGGAATCGTTGTATATATAAAACAAGTCAAAGGTCAAGGGCTTTATTCCCTACGACTCTGCTCTATTGCACGATCTAATATCAAGAAGGAAGGGTAACCGGTCCTTAAATGCCCTGTAGTTTCTTGTTTATACAACGTGGTGCACAACGAATTTATAAAAAAAACTCTACTAGACACGACTTGCAGACAACCCTAGGACAGATCCGCTCTGATACCAAGTTTGTCACGACCCAAATTGGAGGGCCACGACTGGAGCCCGACGCCTACTCAACCGAGCGCCACGTACCTTATCCTTCTTTACTATAAGACTCGTCAGGGGCCACGATAGGCCACATCTACATATATAAGTAACAATACTAGAACTTAACTCACATAACTAATTCAAAAAGATTTATATAGATACATAAGGTCCGACAAGGCTGTTGTCATGCCATACCTAAAACTATACACAGGACACTGTCTGCAACACCTCTAAGAAACATGGCCATAATATATAATTCGGGACAGGGTTCTCGACATCCTCATAAAATAAAATAACATATATAGAATATGACTCGGCAATACTCCAGGAGGAAGTGGAGCTCACCAACAAAAAGCTGATATCTGGAGGCAACCTACAGTGGAGGGTCCTCACCTCGCCTATCAACACCCTACATGGCATGAAGCACACCCCCCCATAAAAAGGGACGTCACCACGAAGAATGTAACGAGTATGTGTTTACCGTGAAAATGGTAATTACAATTATATCTGATTGTGTGGTGCTAAAAATATGTGATTTATTCTAATACTAGTTGTCTGGGAAATATATGCTAAGTGAGAGTTAAGAAAAATGAGATAAGAGCAAAGGGGACTGGAATTGTGCAAATCGAGTAATTATGAGACGAGGTCTCGAGCTGGTCAAAGTAGGGCTTCGAGGTCGAGCTCTTCGAGCTAGTCGAAAGAGGGCCTCGAGGTCGAGCTCGAGTGCTTGACAGAGGGTGATCGATGGAGGGTTAACAGCTTAATGGGCTTCGAAGATGGCCTCCTTATGATCCACGATAAATGATCACGCTCAACTATGTCTTATAGAAAGACTAAACGGGCGCTGCAAATATAATCTGG
>ML432846.1:0-14185 GCA_005239525.1 Nicotiana knightiana
CTGGTCCTTAATGGTGGTGGCTACTTCGCTCCCCCTTAGGGTGGCGAGTAGGAACACCGATGCCAGGTCCGCTCTGCGGCTGAGTGCATCGGCCACATTATTAGACTTCCCACTTCGGTACTCCAGGTTGAAGCTAAATTCCGCTAGAAGTTACTGCCATCGGGCCTGCCGGCCATTCAGCTTTGGCTGGGTCATGAAATGACTAATAGCTGTGTTGTCTGTCTTGACCACGAACGGTGATCCAAGAAAATAATGCCTCCAAAGGCGTAAGCAATGAACGACAGCCAATAATTCTTTCTCGTGGGTGGCATAGCGCCGCTCTGCATCTTTAAGCTTCCGGCTCTCGTATGCTACGGGATGCCCGTCTTGTAGTAAGACCCCGCCAAGAGCATAGTCGGAAGCATCTGTTTGTACCTCGAAGGGCTTGGCCAAGTCAGGAAGGGCCAAGACGGAGCTACTAGACATAGCCTCTTTTAATGCATTGAAGGCCTCAACTCGCCTAGGACCCCAATCCCAAGGCGTGACCTTCTTGAGGAGTTCAGTTAATGGTACTGCAATGAGAGATTAGTTCTTCACAAATCGCCGATAGAAATTGCATAGGCCAAGGAATGCCCTCAAGTCATAGATATCCTTGGGTGGCGGCCAATCTGTGATGGCTTGGATCTTTTGCTGGTCCGTCTTGATACGCCCTTCCTCAACGACATGCCCGAGGAAGTCGATCTATTTTTTAGTAAAGGAGCACTTGGATAGCTTTGCGTACAACTCATGCTCCCACAACCGGGCTAGGACCTTCCGCAAATGCTCCAAGTGTTCTTCCAGTGTCTGGCTATAGACCACGATATCATCCAAATAGACCACCACGAATTCATCAATGTACTCTCGGAAGACCTGGTTCATTAGGGTGCAAAACATGGTTGGGGCATTAGTCAAGCCGAACGGCATGACTAGGAAGTCGAACGACCCATATCTTGTCACACAAGTCGTCTTGTGTTCATCACCCTCAGCAATCCGGACCTGCCAATACCTTGTCTTCAGGTCAATTTTTGTGAACACCGTAGCACTCCCCAATCTGTCGAACAAGTCTGCCATGAGCGGAATAGGATACTTGTTCTTCACAGTAATTTTGTTCAGCGGTCGATAATCCACGCAGAGACGTAGACTACCATCATGTTTCTTCTGGAAAAGCACAGGGGACCCATATGGGGACTTGAAGGGTACGATGATCCCCGTGTCTAGCATTTTCGTAAATTGTCTCCGAAGCTCGGTGAGTTCGGGTTGTGACATTCTGTAAGGCGCCCGGGCAGGTGGCTTCGCACCCGGCACCAACTCAATCTCATGGTCCACGGTGCGCCTAGGAGGAAGTCACTTCGGCATTTCCTGTGGCATGACATCTTTGAATTTCAGTAGTAGATCCTTTACGGGTGTAGGGAGTGGTCCCGATGAGCGTTCTACCTCTTCAATACATAGGGTAGCCAGAAATGTAGGTTCATGTCTCTTGAGCCCCTTTTTTAGTTGCAAGGCCGAGATGTTCTCAGCGGCCAACTTCCTGGATATGCACGGAATAATACAGGGTGTGGCCCCGTTTACCCCCATCATCAGAAGCACGTCCGCATATGGTACGGGTATGGTGTTGGTCTGCCTCAAGAATTCCAGTCCCACTATCAGCTCAAAGTCATCTATGATTACCATGCGCAAGGTGAACTTTCCTTCATAAGGCCCCATCTTTACCGGTACTCTTTTTGCTATTCCACCTACTGGCTGAGGAGGTGAGTTGATAGCCTTGACATGACCCCGGCCCTTTCCCACAACTATCCCAAGACGCCCCACCTGAGTTGAGGCCAAGTAGTTATGAGTAGCACATGTATCTATCATAGCCCGAATGGGTTTTCCATTTACCCTCAGTTCAACGAACATCAAGGTCCTCTCCTTCTTAGGGGGAGTCCATTTATTCGTCTTTTTGTTCCCCTTTTTGGAAATTGGGCGGGGGTCCTTCTTCTTGTGGATACCAGCACAGGTTCCCGCTAATGCCTCCAAAACAGAACCAATAGTTGCATTGAAGGCACTGAATGCTTCAGTCTGTTCATCATCATCTGCTTCATCATCCGTGCCCTCATCATAAGCTTGATGAGCGTTCATCTGTGCATGTGGACATTCATTATTCCAATGCGGTCCGCCGCAATGTCGGCATCCTGAGGGGGGCTTTCTGCCTCGGTCATTGTTGTTTGATGCAGCACTATTGCTGCCTGAGGAGGGAGCCTTAGGTTTTCCTGCACTTTGGTCTCCCCCACTTCTGTTAGGGCCACCATTGTTGGATTGGCCCCCTTTGTAACTTGCTCGGATAGGCGGCTGTGGCCTATCCTTCCGGGTTTCCATCTGATAGTCCCCAAGGCATTCTGCTGCTTGGATTGCCTTGGGTAGGGTATCCACCCTCTATCTTTGCAGATCCATGAGGGCATAAGGTTTCAACCCTTCCAGGAATGTGAATAGCTTGTCTTTGTCCCCCATGTCGCGGATGTTCAGCATGAGTGCAGAGAATTCTCGCACGTAGTCCCGGACTAACTTGGTCTGGCGGAGCTCCTGTAGTCTCCTTGCATTGTACTCAACATTTTCGGGGAAGAACTGTAGGCGTATGGTTGCCTTCAGTTCCTCTCATGTCTCCAGAGCATCTTCACCGGCCTTGATGGCTTCGTACTTCACTCTCCACCAGAGCTTAGCATCACCCTGAAGATCATGGAAGCAGTTGCTACCTTCTTGGCTTCTTCTAGGACTCCCACGGCACCGAAGTACTGTTTGATATCGAAGATGAAATTTTCCACTTCTTTAGCATTCCTATCCCCACTGTATGGCTTTGGCTCAGGAATCTTCAGTTTCTGTGCCAAGGGGGCGAGGTTCGCAGCACCTCTGATTGGATTTCCACCGCCTCAAAGCAAGCCTTGTAGAGCAGCATTGACAACATTGAGCTGTCATGTCAAGTCGTCGATAGTTTGCTGCATGGCAGTCATCCTATCTGCCTCATGTGCCCTGTGGGCTAAATCCTCGGCGCGCTCCTGCTGGAGGCCCTCGAATTTATCAAAAATTTTGGTTGCCTCAGTAGCTGCCGTTTGCCGGTCTCATTCAGAGTCGCGACTGATGTTTTCTATGTCAACTTTGACCTGGGCCATTCTGTGATCCAGGTCGTCCAACCTTTGCACTAGGCTGGTTTTCAGTTTCGTCACCGTATCCACGATGGGCCGTAGTACGCCAACCGTCTCCTCAAGGGCCGCAATGCGGTCCCCATAATTCACCATCGTCAGAAATGGTGGTAATGCCAATGTGTTCCCTCGTCCGATGTTGATCCTAAGCTCTGATACCAACTGTTACGCGGCGCCTTCCTGAGATTCTTTGGAATGGCGACGTAAGGCTAAGCAACCGATGTCATGGTGGTTGTTGTCCGCCAAGTGAGGTCCCCTCCGCACGCTAGACGAGTTTGTTAGTGCCGTGCAGGAAAACCAATGCCAAAAATTGAGAGAACAGTGATGAGAATTGAATAAAAGCTTGATTGCATTAATGAAAGTTGTTACAAAGAAGGCAACGCGGTGTCGAGGGGGAGAAACACCAGTACAGAGAATTGCTTGCTAGAAATTGTTTGATTGCTTGATCCCCCCTAATAATGCTTAAAAAATATAAACCAACATTACAGGAATAAACAAAATTATGCTAGAGAAACATAATGAAAGTACATGGGATAAAACTACTCTAGTAATACAGGGAAAAAGGACTTAGTTTTCTACAGAGGTAGAAACAGGTCCGTTGTCAGCTGCTTGTGGTTGCGCGCTAGCGAGGGAAATCGGTGGGGCGACAGAGGCACATGCGCGCTTGTCACTTGGCGCGGCCAAGACCACGGGGTCGTCCGTGGCGCTAGACGTTGGGAGGCTTGCTAGGACGCCACGGGGTGCGTCCAAGGGGTCATGGGGCACGGCTAGAAAGCCGTCCATGACAGTGGTTATGATGCTCACAAGTGATAGTCGCAACTACCCATTCCCAAGCAACCAGCATTTTTCATTGAGACGTCTATAGCAGAAACTGAAATTCGTGAACAACTTGTAAATTGTTCCACAAATAAGTTAACAATTTCAGATATGATTGCTAGATGATTTGTATCCCTCAAAATTGTCTATCAAGATTGAACTTGCTTGCTGCATCAAGGGATGATGATTTGATTTTCTTTGGTTACTCTTATTTTGCTAATATTGTTACTACGTATTACGCTATACATTCAGACTTCTCTATAACAACATTGTTATATAACAATCATTCACTATAAAAGTCAAGTTTTTTACGGAATCAATTTTCATGATATGTTATAATATATGTTCTCTATAACAGCATTTCGCTAAAACAACCAAAAAAATCCGGAACAAATGAGGTTGTTATAGAAAAGTTTAATTGTACTTTAATTGCGGGTAACGGGGTATGTCTCTGCATTAAGTATGAATGGTTAACAAAAGAGAGTGAGTAAGGTTGTTGGGGTTGTTTTTTACTGGAGTGTCGAATTTTTTTATTTTTTACCCGTAAGCAACTTTATTCATGTTATATGTCGGTCAATTTTTTTATACATACAACCAGGCCTTTCTATAATAACATTCATATATAACAGTCATTCACTATAAAAATCATATTTTCCTCGGAACTAATTTTTATGTTATGTTAGAATATATAACCTTTCTAACAACATTTCAATATAATAGCCAAAAAATATCGGAATAAATGAGCATGTTATAAAGAAGTTTGACGGTATAAATTATATATTTAATCCTCTTGGCTAGTTCGTATTTTTCTTTATTTTATTTTTTTTGGTGAAAGTCCTGGCGATGCTGGTGCTGGTGCATACAAAGTAAAAATTGCGCGGGGCACCCTATTTGGTCGCCCCAATTTAACCTATATCCGCTTTTTTTTAAAAATTTAACTTGTACCCACTTTTTAAATAACTTCAGCTCCCTTTCCCTCGCTGAGCTGAAGTTCACCAGTTAAGCTGAAGTTCGCCAGTTATAAAGACAAAACTTCAGCATGCAGGGCTAAAGTTCCCCAGTTACAAAGACAAAACTTCAGCTCTAGGTTTCCCAGTTACAAAACTTCAGCTCTAGAGCTAAAGTTCCCAAGTTATAAAGACAACAACTTCAGCATACGGGGCTGAAGTTCCCTAGTTACAAAGACAAAACTTCAGCTCTAGAGAACTTCTGTCACGACCCAAATTCCCAGACTTAGGGATCGTGATGGCGCCTAACGCCACACTTTCTAGGAAAGCCAATGTTAGAATTTGAGTAGCTAACTTCCTTTGATTATCTTCTTAAACATCAATAAATAAATCTAACGTAAACTTAATTTAAATTATTTCCAATGATAAAATAATAAATAATTGAATAAAAACGAACCACGAACTAATTATATAAATAACTCTAAGACTACCCAGGGTCTGGTGTCACAATTTATGAACTACTAAAGAATACTACAAATACTGAGCCGAAAGAAATAATGTAATTGTTCTGAATAAAATAAAACAGCATTTATGGAAATAGGAGAAGACTCTCGGGATCTGCGAACGCCGACAGACATACCTCGTGTCTCCAAGTAAATGAATAGCTGCTCTAAATATCTCTACTGTTGGCCGATACATGGATCTGCACAAAAGAGTGCACAGTGTAGTATCAGTACAACCGATCCCATGTACTGAGTAAGTGTCGAGCCTAACCTCGACGAAGTAGTGACGAGGCTACGGCGGGGCATTAACAACATATAACCTGTGACAATAATATATACTATAACGCAATAAAATAATTCTACACGAACAAGAAAAATATAACTGAGACAATAAATATAAAGCAAGAAGGAAATCTAAACAAATACTTAAGTATTGCAACAACAATGAAATAACTCTGCCGCCTTTTCTAGGCCTCAGTTATAACCAACTCTCAAATAATTTCCAAGGTTCCAAACTTTAGCTTTAGATAAAAGTAGTGCTAAAATATGAAAAATTGTAATATAAAATAGTAAGTTTTCAAATCTTTGTTTTTCTTTGAAAATCAGTAAAAATATAAATGTCCTCCCTTATCGCTCCTTGTTGCGGCGTGCAACCCGCTCCCACCAGTCAATCACATCTCTTTATTTATAAAAAGGATTTTACAATTTAAGCCAAAGGCCTTCACAATATTTATGTCTCAACAATTGAAAACGAAACAAGTTTCACTTTAAACTACATTCCTCATCACTTCCTCAATATTATCAACAATGGAACCAATAGGAACATATACATATATATAATTTGTAAAAACAATGCCAAACCGCTCAACCATTTTGTACCACAAGGAATCCAGCTAAAACAACTAATGCTCTTTTCAAAATAACCACAACAATATCTAACAATAAAATAACAAGACCAAGTAGTCATAGAAACAATAATGGACATAGAACAATTAAGACAAGAATCAATTAAGTTGGGAACGGGAAAGGGATCATGCTTAAAGGACAAATTGGGTGGTGCATAGATACTCGTCACCTCACCTACACACCATGCACATGCATTTCACATAACAAACAAGTGAGGATTCCTATTCCCTCAAGTCAAAGTTAGACCAAACACTTACCTCAATTTCGCAGGCCACTCACTGCTCAATTATTGCTTTTCCTTTTGAATTCACCTCTAACTTGTTCGAATCTAATCACAATTAACTTAATATCATTAAATAATTCTAAAGAAACTAACTTTATTGAAAAATATAATTTTTTCCTAAGTTTTCTAAAAAAAGTGAAAACCCGACCCCGGGCCCGCTTAGTCTAAACTCGGGGTTCAGACCAAATTACGTTTACCCATTCACCCACGAACCCAAATATACAATTAATTTCCAATTCTAACCTCAATTCGAGGTAAAGATTCGATTTTTATAAAATTCTCTAATTCTACCCAAACCCTCAATTTTACCATGAAAATTCTTAGTTTTTGATTTAAAAGTGATGAAAAACAACGGGTAATTGAAAGAGTAAAGTTTATAGTTGATTACCTATCACTTGGGGATGATATTTGGTGAAGAAATTCGTTCCTAGGGCTGTGGGGTTCCAAAATTTGAAGAAGAAGAAGTCTGCCCGTTTTATATATATTTTTCTGCCAGCTATTCTGCCTCGTTTTTCATGACAAACAATCCCTAAACTCGATTTTTATGTATCCAATGGATTTCTTGTGAAATTCTAGTCAAGTTAGGCTTTTGAATCACTCAATTTGGCCTTATAATGAAAGAGATATGTAGATTTTAATATTTGCAATTTGTGCAGATTTTAAATACGTCGCCAGGGGCAATTTCGTAATTAATCTAAAAAATCTGACAACCGTAGTAAAATGCCCATAAAACCCTCATACGATGTCCAAATTCGATGATTATTTTTTATACGGGTCCGTAATTACGATACGGATATAATACTTCATTCAAAATAGAAATCGAAGCTCATTTATTCAATATGATATCATTTATGCCTGAAGAAACGACGTCGAAGCATAAGAAAGAACGAGCGCAACACAACTCAAACCTATTTGAAACTCACCCGAGCCCTCAGGGCTCTAAATCAAACATGCACGCAAGTCTAAAAGTATCATACGGACTTGCTCGTGCGATCAAATCATAAAAATAACATGTAAAACAACGAATTAAACCTCAAAACTCATTATTTTCCTGAAGAACACTTATAGTTCATAACTTTTCAAGCGGATGTCCGAATCACATCAAACGAACTCCATTTTTTACCGAATTTCACAAGCAATGCCTAAATATCATAACAAATTTGTACCGAGCTCCAGAACTAAAATACGGGCCCGATACCAATGATTTTAAACATTAATTCTTTTTTATTTCATAAATATTTCAATAAAACAATTTCTTTCAAAAATTGATTTCTAAGGTTTGGGACCTCGGAATTCATTTCCGAGAATACGCCCGGGTTGCATATTTTACTACGGACCTCCCGGTATCATCGAAACACAGATCCGAGTCCGTTTGCTCAAAATGTTGACTCAAGTCAACTAAAACCAAATTTTTAATTCTAAAAATTATTATTTCTTATATTTTCACATAAAAGCTTCTCGATTTCACGCCCGGACTGGGCACGAAAATTGAGGTAGTTAAAATTAATCTTTTTATGGCTAATAAGTCTAGAACGCAGTCTAAATTCATAAAATGACCCCTTGGGTCATCACAATCTCCACCTCTAAAATAAACGTTTGTACTCGAACGGACACAGAAGATTACCTGAATTTGCAAACAAGTGTAATATTTACTCTGCACGTCCGACTCGGACTCCCAAGTAGTTTCCTCAACGGGTTGTCCTCTCCACTGCACTCGAACTGAAGGACAACTCTTAGACCTCAACTGACGAGCCTGCCGGTCTAAAATGGCTATCGGCTCCTCCCCATAAGTCAAGTCTTTTTCTAATTGGACAGAGCTAAAGTCTAACACGTGGGATGGGTCACCATTGTATTCCCGGAGCATAGACACATGGAATACAGGATGAACTGAGGATAACCCTGAAGGCAACGCAAGTCTATACGCTACCTCCCCCACTCTATCAAGAATCTCAAACGACCCGATATACCTAGGGCTCAACTTACCCTTCTTTCCAAACCTCATAAGACCCTTCATGGGCAATACCCGAAGCAATACTCTCTCTCCAACCATGAATGCCACATCACAAACTTTATGATCGGCATAACTCTTTTTCCTAGACTGAGTTGCACGAAGCCTTTCCTGAATAATCTAGACCTTATCTAAGGCCTCCTGCACTAAATCTGTACCCAATAACCGAGCTTCTTCAGGCTCGAACCATCTAACTGGCGATCTACACCGTCTACCATATAATGCCTCATAGGGAGCCATCTGAATGCTCGACTGATAACTATTATTATAAGAAAACTCTGCTAACTGCAAGAACTGATCCCACGAACCTCCAAAGTTAATAACACAAGCGCAGAGCATATCCTCCAATATCTGAATGGTACGCTCAGACTGTCCGTCAGTCTGAGGGTGAAATGTTGTACTCAACTCAACTCGGGTACCTAACTCATCCTCAACTGCCCTCCAAAAGTGCGAAGTAAACTGCGTACATCGATCTGAAATGATAGACACGGGCACACCGTGAAGGCGAACTATCTCTAAATATATAACTCAGCGAACCGCTCTGAAGTATAAGTACTTGCCAAAGGAATGAAATGTGCTAATTTAGTCAGCCTATCCACAATAACCCAAACGGCGTCAAATTTCCTCTGAGTCCGTGGGAGTCCAACAACGAAGTCCATAGTGATACGCTCCCACTTCCACTCAGGAATATCTATATGCTGAAGTAAACCACCAGGTCTCTGAAGCTCATACTTTACCTGCTGACAATTTAAGCAACGAGCCACATACGCCACAATGTCCTTTTTCATCCTTCTCCACCAATAATGCGGTCTCAAATCTTGGTACATTTTAGCTGCCCCTAGGTGAATAGAATACTTAGAACTGTGAGCCTCCTCAAGGATCAACTCACGAAGATCATCAACATTAGGCAAACATAACCGACCATGCATCCTCAAAACACCATCATCTCCAACTATAACCTTCTTGGCATCACCGTGCCGAGCTGTGTCCCTAAGAACAGCCAAATATGGGTCACCATCCTACCGCTTTCGGATATGCTCGATTAGAGAAGACTGAGCGACTGAACGAGCTAGAACACTATTGGGGGAACTATCCAACTTCACGAACTGATTATCCAACATCTGAATGTTTGAAGCTAACGGCGTCTCACCAACTGGAATATACACAAGGCTGCCCATACTCACCGCCTCTATTTTCTTAATAGTAGTTCATAGCCAATTACAGAATTATCAACAGCTTCACATTAACAATAATCCCCATTCAACATTCACAATACTAATGACGAGGTGCGATTCATGAAGACCTCATAATTATATACCCGACTTAACGTGTTTCATTTAACGCCACTTGGGCGGGACACCTACCTTGTAGGTCAAAGCTCAATAATTCTGACAGGAATTTGGCAAATTATACACAGTTAATTAATTAGTTTATTTCTATATTTATTTATTTAATTATTATTAGTATTACTTTTATTATTATTATTTATTCATTTATTCTTATGATCATCATCATTATTTTATACATGAATTGTTGAATAAGCCTAACAGGCATGACCAGTACTATAATAAAATTTTAATTCACACGGGAGAATTTAAACAGAAGGACCTCGTCCTTACATAACTTCCACCGCAGCTCGTAGCCCGATTTAAAAATCTCAAATCATATTACAATGCGAGGATCTCATCCACAATTCTGAATCACAAGCAACATGCGCATCGTGCCACTCGAAATCTTCCATTTTCTTCCTTCAAATATTTTTCGTTAAACAAAATTACAACACGTGATGATAGACACAGTTATCTCCATAGAATTTCTCAATACAAGTATTCCCATAAGTAGATTTTTTTTTTTGAGTTAAGAAGCTCATTCGATAGTGGAGCATATTTGAAGAATTTTATTAGATATGCATAACCGATTAAAGTTCAGGAAATCATCACTTTATAATAACTAGAGATTGTTCTGTTTATGGCACCATTTGATATAAAGACCTCAGCCAAACCATAGAAAATATATCAATTGGCTGGGTCTCCACCTCTAGGCATCTGACATCCACCTTAGATATTCTGACCCCTTTTTCTCTAGTTGTTCATGTAAATTGAATTATAACTTCAATGGGGCACGTAGACTGAGTGTTCTGATGAAATATGACTATCCCAAGCCTAGGACAATTTCTACCACTGCCCGAAATGAAGTATCAACCTGCCCTGAGTCGTCCAAAATTTTACAATCATATTTGAGTCCTTTAATGAGTCACTGAACTTGTTCTCTGGCTATATGAACCGAAGTAGGAGTATGACGGGCTAACTTATCAAACCTGATGGCATGTCCTAACACTGTGATGGTGGCCTAACGCAACCGTTCAAACCCTATGCGCCACACATTATGGAGAGTCTAAGAAAAAAACTCTTTCAAAAGCATTTATGAGAACTGAGTCAAGTAGTTGATGTTGCATTGGCTGGTCGTCCTCTTCATAGGCTTGCCACAAACACCGGCGGCAATTTTATTCTTTTACTATGTTGACTCAACACTGCTAAGCTACCTCATTTATTCATATTTTTCATTATTCTTTTGGGGTAACTCTCATCTCTATTGACACACAATGATCACAAAAGTAAAGCTCTATTCAGATAATTCTTGGCACGAACCATATAGTCTAGAAGCTTGTTAACAACTGTACTCCCTCTGGAGCACCCCAAAATCTGCAACCGTGATTTCCACCTTGAGTAGACCTTCTGTAGATTCAAAGTTGTTCACATAACTCATGTGGTGCCGAGGTATGGGAATATTAAGGAGGCGGACATATCTCTAGTCCCAGCTTTATCTCTTGCAAACTCTCAGGCCTTATACATTCCAGGCCAAACTGATATAACACATGACCCCGCAATTTATTCCTTGACAGTGGACTTCCCCACTTGGCACGAAGCCATAGGTCACAATGTCTGATAATTCACAATGTTAAACTTCACAGCTCATATAAATCAACTCCGTTGCTTTCAACTATTCCCTTGTTATGCAGTACTGAAGCAGCTATAAATCCTTCTGGGATATGGGCTAGTCCAACATGTATTGACTGGGCTAGAACCTCCATGTCTAGATCCATTTGAGACTGTACAATAGGTGCTGATGTTCGAGCTTTAGTCTAAGCTCTGCATCTGTCTCTCCCCCTAATCGTAGTTGTCATTGGGGCTTCATCTTTTCCGGTTGTAGACGCTTCGCGTGTTGTCAAGATTTGTGAGAGGACAAGAATAGAAAAGTTCAATCATTCGTGATAGAATAAATTCGCATGATAGAGTAGAAATAAAAATGGAGTTTTTTCCTAACTCAATAGCCTCCGAGAGATAAGTACAGACCTCTCTGTACCGATCCTTCAGACTCTACTAAGCTTGTTCGTGAATTGTGAGACCTAAGCAACCTAGTGCTCTGATACCAACTTGTCACGACCCAAATTCCCAACCTTAGGGATCGTGATGGCGCCTAACACCACACTTGCTAGGCAAGCCAATGTTAGAATTTGAGTAGCTAACTTCCTTTGATTATCTTCTTAAACATCAACAAATAAATCTAACGTAAACTTAATTTAAATTATTTCCAATGATAAAAAGAATAAATAATTGAATAAAAACGAACCACGAACTAATTATATAAATAACTCTAAGACTAGCCAGGGTCTGGTATCACAATTCACGAACTTCTAAAGAATACTACAAATACTGAGCCGAAAAAAATAATGTAACTGTTCTGAATTAAATAAAACAGCGTTTATGGAAATAGAAGAAGACTGTCGGGATCAGCGAACGCCGACAGATATACCTCGTGTCTCCGAGTAAATGAATAGCCGCTCTAAATATCTCTACTTCTGGTCGATACCTGGATATGCACAAAAGAGTGCACAGTGTAGTATCAGTACAACCGACCCCATGTACTGAGTAAGTGCCGAGCCTAACCTTGACGAAGTAGTGACGAGGCTACGGCGGGGCATTAACAACATATAACCTGTGACAATAATATATGCTATAACGCAATAAAATAATTCTACACGAACAAGAAACATATAACTGAGACAATAAATATAAAGCAAGAAGGAAATCTAAAAAAATAATTAAGTATTGCAACAACAATGAAATAACTCTGCCGCCTTTTCTAGGCCTCGGCTATAACCAACTCTCAAATAATTTCCAAGGTTCCAAACTTTAACTATAGATAAAAGTAGTGCTAAAATATGAAAAATAATAATATAAAATAGTAAGTTTACAAATCTTTGTTTTTCTTTGAAAATCAGTAAAAATATAAATGTCCTCCCTTATCGCTCCTTGTTGCGGCGTGCAACCCGTTCCCACCAGTCCACCCTTATTGCTCCTCCCTATAAATATATCACCCTTATTAACCATGTTGCGGCGTGCAACCCGATCCCACCTGTCCACCCTTATCACTCCTTGTTGCGGCGTGCAACCCGCTCCCACCAGACAATCACATCTCTTTAATTATAAAAAGGATTTTACAATTTATACCAAAGCCTTTCACAATATTTATGTCTCAACAATTGAAAACGAAACAAGTTTCACTTTAAATGATAGAAAGAGCAGAATATGAAATAATAACAATAAAACAATGAGTGTTCCAGCCTTTAATGTATAAACAATAAAAATATAAATGTCCTCCCTTATCGCTCCTTGTTGCGGCATGCAACCCGATCCCACATGTCCACCCTTATTGCTCCTCCCTATATATATATCACCTTTATTGCTCCTATTGCAGCGTGCAACCTGATCCCACCTGTCTACCATTATCACTCCTTGTTGCGGCGTGCAACCCGCTCCCACCAGACATATCATATCAGTTTATTTATGAGACTTTCACAATTCATGCCAAACCTTTCACAGTACTTTTATTTCCACAATTTCAAACAGAAAACCGTATAGCTCGTAAGCTTTAACCAATATCATTTCACAATAAAACCAACCAGAATATATGTAAACACCGTAACGCTATCAACCCAGCTCAGTCTTTATGTACCATGATAAAAATCAAAAGAACAACCAACACTTTTAATACACTTGCCACAACAATTGACAACAATCAATTGAAACCCAACAACCACGTAAACCTCAACAATCATAAAACAGTTAAACTGCATTCCTCATCACTTCCTCAATATTATCAACAATGGAACCAACAGGAACATATACATATATATAATTTGTAAAAACAATACCAAATCGCTCAACCATTTTGTACCACAAGGAATCCAGTTAAAACAACTAATACTCTTTTCAAAATAACCACAACAATATCTAACAATAAAATAACAAGACCAAGTAGTCATAGAAACAATAATGGACATAGAACAATTAAGACAAGAATCAATTAAGTTGGGAACGGGAAAAGGGATCATGCTTAACAGGCAAATTGGGTGGTGCATAGATACTCGTCACCTCACCTATACACCACGCCCATGCATTTCACATAGCAAACAAGTGGGGATTCCTATTCCCTCAAGTCAAAGTTAGACCAAACACTTACCTCAATTC
>ML432846.1:19992-48457 GCA_005239525.1 Nicotiana knightiana
ATATATATATCACTCTTATTGCTCTTGTTGCGGCGTACAACCCGATCCCACATGTCCACCCTTATCACTCCTTGTTGCGGTGTGCAACCCGCTCCCACCGGACATATCATATCCGTTTATTTATGAGACTTTCACAATTCATGCCAAACCTTTCACAATACTTTTATTTCCATAATTTCAAACAGAAAACCGTATAGCTCATAAGCTTTAACCAATATCATTTCACAATAAAACCAACCAGAATATATGTAAACACCGTAACGCTGTCAACCCAGCTCAGTCTTTATGTACCATGATAAAAATCAAAAGAACAACCAACACTTTTAATACACTTGCCACAACAATTGACAACAATCAATTGAAACCCAACAACCACGTAAACCTCAACAATCATAAAACAGTTAAACTGCATTCCTCATCACTTCCTCAATATTATCAACAATGGAACCAACAGGAACATATACATATATATAATTTGTAAAAACAATACCAAACCGCTCTACCATTTTGTACCACAAGGAATCCAGCTAAAACAACTAAAACTCTTTTCAAAATAACCACAACAATATCTAACAATAAAATAACAAGACCAAGTAGTCATAGAAACAATAATGTACATAGAACAATTAAGACNTCTTTTCCTTTTGAATTCACCTCTAACTTGTTCTAATCTAATCACAATTAACTTAATATCATTAACTAATGCTAAAGGAACTAACTTTATTGAAAAATATAATTTTTTCCTATGTTTTCTAAAAAAGTGAAAACCCGACCCCGGTCCCGCTTGGTCTAAACTTGGGGTTCAGACCAAATTACGTTTACCCATTCACTCACGAACCCAAATATACAATTAATTTCGAAATCTGACCTCAATTCGAGGTAAAGATTCGATTTTTATAAAATTCCCTCATTCTACCCAAACCCTCAATTTTACCATGAAAATTCTTAGTTTTTTATTTAAAGTGATGAAAAATAATGGGTAATTGAAAGAGTAAAGTTTATAATTGATTACCTATCACTTGGAGATGATATTTGGTGAAGAAATTCGTTCCTAGGGCTGTGGGGTTCGAAAATTTGAAGAAAAAGAAGTCTGCCCGTTTTAAAACTCAAACCTATTTGAAACTCACACGAGCCCTCAGGGCTCTAAATCAAACATGCACGCAAGTCTAAAAGTATCATACGTACTTGCTCGTGCGATCAAATCATGAAAATAACATGTAAAACAACGAATTAAATCTCAAAACTCATTATTTTCCTGAAGAATTACTTATAGTTCATAACTTTTCAAGCGGATGTCCGAATCACATCAAACGAACTCCGTTTTTTACCAAATTTCACAGGTAATGCCTAAATATCATAACAAATCTGTATCGGGCTCCGGAAAAAAAATACGAGCCCGATACCAATGATTTTAAACATTAATTCTTTTTTATTTCATAAATATTTCAACAAAACAATTTCTTTCAAAAATTGATTTCTAAGGCTTGGGACCTCGGAATTCATTTCCGAGCATACGCCCGGGTCCCATATTTTACTGCGGACCTCCCGGTATTGTCGAAACACAGATCCGAGTCCGTTTACTCAAAATGTTGACTCAAGTCAACTAAAACTAAAATTTTAATTCTAAAAATTATTATTTCTTATATTTTCACATAAAAGCTTTTCGGTTTCACGCCTGGACTGGGCACAAAAATTGAGGTAGTTAAAATTAATTTTTTTATGGCTAATAAGTCTAGAACGGAGTCTAAATTCATAAAATGACCCCTTGGGTCATCACAAATTCAGCTCTAGAGCTGAAGTTCTGTCTTTGTTAACTGGGAAACTTCAGCCCCATATGCTGAAGTTCCCCAGTTACAAAGACAGAATTTCAGCTCTAGAGCTGAAGTTTTCCAGTGTAACTGGGGGAACTTCAGCCCCGTATGCTGAAGTTACTTCATCTTTAGAGCTGAAGTTCCCCATTTACTAGAGCTGAAGTTCACCAGTTACAAAGACAAAAACTTCAGCTCTAGAGCTGAAGTTAGTTCCCCAATTACAAAGACAACAACTTCAGCTATAGAGCTGAAGTTCGCAAGCTACTTCAGGCCCGTCTACTAGAATGCTGAAGTTTTGCGTGATTGTCTTTGCTACTTCAGTCCCGCATGCTGAAGTTATGCGTAAAAGCGGGTAAAGATACATTTTTTTAATAAAGCGAGTATAATTTAAAACGTGGAATAAAAAGTGGATACGAATGCAAAAACCCCGCATACAAATGCTGCTTTTGGACACAATTGTTTAGGGCCAGGGTGATGGAAAAACGGGCCGATAAAGCAACCCACTAGACTATTACTAACTGCTAGCCTTTGATTGGTCCACGTGGCATGTGGTGGGCTCCCCCAGGAAAGAGGTGGTTGCCCGTTTCCTATTATAGGCCTCTCCCAACCAAAACCAACAAAATAACATTGTTGGCAATAAAAGAAAAAACATTTTGCAGTGTCGCACATTTTCAAGATTCAAGGCCGTGCACATTTCCTCGTTTCGTTAACAACCAAACAAAAGGTGCAGTTCTGGAGTTGGTCATTTTTTATAGCAGAGATACCTAAGCAGGTCAATTTTTATTGCACAAAAGTTTAAGCAGGTCATTTTTTATATAACATCCACATGTAAAGATGTTAAGGTAGGATTATTGAATAGATAATAAAAAAAGGTAATAAGGATTTTTCATTGGGGAATGAAGGGGGAATGGATTTCTGGCCAGAGTTTCTAGCAAGCAGTTGGGGTAAAGAATTTGTGGCTGGTGGATTTGGAGGAATAGCTGGTGTCATTTCTGGTTATCCACTCGACAGCATTAGAGTTCGACAGCAGAATTCTAAGAGCGGTTCTGCTTTCAAAGTTTTTCGCAATGTTGTTGCCACCGAAGGTCCCCTGTCTCTCTACAGGGGAATGGCTGCTCCTCTTGCCTCCGTCACATTTCAGGTCATTGTTCTTCCTCCTTTCGATACTATTTTTATGCGAATTTCGCCACTCTTGAAAATAGAATTCTTAAATGATATGGTTGTCAGTACAGATATTATTTTTATTGTATGTTTGTGCCTAAAGGGAATCTTGGCAACTGGTAAGTTGCAGTCACGTGGTATAAAAGACCCTTGTGATCCGGTCTTTCCCGGACCCCGTACGTAGCGAGACTTTAGTAGACCAAGCTGCCAACCCACTCTGTCTCTTTATTGTGTATTCATACAATATGAAAATATTGCTCTCCTCCCTGTTGCAGAATGCCATGGTATTTCAGATCTACGCAACACTGTCACGGGCATTTGACAGAGATATTCCAGCCAGCGACCCACCCTCGTACAAAGGAGTAGTTTTGGGAGGCACTGTGGCCGGAGCAATACAAAGCTTAATTATCAGCCCTGTGGAATTGGTGAAAATCCAACTTCAATTGCAACGCAAAACCAATCAGTACAACAATCAAGCAGCTAGTCTCAAGGGTCCAATAGATGTCACAAGAAGAATATTCAGACAGGAAGGTTGGAGGGGGATATACCGCGGGTTAACCATTACTGTCCTCAGAGATGCACACTCTCACGGTCTGTATTTCTGGGCATACGAGTATACTAAAGAGAAACTTCACCCTGGCTGTCGCAAGAACGGTCAAGAGAGCTTTCAAACAATGCTCATAGCTGGTGGTCTAGCAGGAGCTGTTAGCTGGATAAGCTGCTATCCCTTAGATGTTGTTAAGACCAGACTCCAAGCTCAATCACAGTCTAAATCTGCAAAATACAACGGTATTATTGATTGCTTTAGGCGGAATGTGAGAGAAGAGGGGCACGGTGTGCTCTGGCGAGGTGTGGGAACTACAGTTGGCAGAGCATTTTTAGTGAATGGGGCTATTTTCACTGCCTATGAAACTGCCCTGAGGTGCCTTTTCAACAACAATAACAATAATCATGCAAATGTTCAATCTTAAAATGCATTATAAAACAGTATCGAATAACTGTTCTTTTACAGTGCATCAACTCTTTGGTTGGCATTATTTCACTAGAATACTCGTAGCTTTTTGAAAAGAAAACACAGGATGATCCTAAGTAGGGCTGTGAAACAGTGATCTTTCACTACACAAAGCAATAAACATGTAAACGAATGAACTTGCCTCCACAACGTGATAGTCAGTCATTTCAAGCAACAAACGCCTGAAGTACAAGCATATATGCCTTGAAGTTCAATTTCAAAATCACATGCCAACGACAAGTTGCAGTTGAAGCTGTTAGAGATACTACTGATGCAGATGATAAAGAAGCTGTCATGTCAAGGCTCATTGCCCAGTTTACGGAGGAATATAATTCGCGTAGGAGTCCTAGCATGAGTCCACAAATATTCTAGAGCCAACTCCTATTAACCTTCCTGTGTATATCTAAAGACACAATTGTACATCTAGAGTAGGAATCTGGAGCTACAACATGGTGTTTGATACCCACGTGTATTTAATCTCAACCATGTACAGTCAGTAACAAGCAACAAGAAAAGAGTCTCATCAGTTCTATTACTTCTTCAGAAGCTACTAGTTGCCAAAATGAAGAGACTTCGGATCATTGCAACCTGGATACTGATCTGATTACATCTTTATTTGTGAGTTGTATGAAGGAAAAACTTAATAGTGCAGTGAGAAGTGTTATTGATCTTGTGAGATAGAAGTTTCAACATGTTATTTCATACAGAAAGGCATGGATTGCTCGAAAAAAAGCACTTCAAATGATTTAATGAACCTGTTTTTAATCCTTTGCCGAGTTAGTAAATGAATGACATTCTACAACTTCAGATATGTAGTTATGCTTTGACAAGTTAAACGTGCAAAAATTTATGAACTTCGGCTATGGATCTTGAAATCGGCTATCTGTGCACTTGCCCCAATTAGCTAGCCCAACAAAAGATGAATACGAAGCAAAATGAAGACTATTGCTTGTATCCTTCATCTGGATTTTACTTTATCCAGATGTTCCTCTTTTACCTCTTTCATGTCTTCCTCCTCATTATCCTCATTCCAGAGGATTAGCTAATTATTACGCTGCCTAAATTTTAATTGTAAATAAGTGTCTATATTAAGTAAGAGTTGTTAACAAAAGTAAGCAAGCTTATTAAAGTATTTTAAGTCTCTAAACAAGTTTTACGCCATCAGCAACTTAGTTTATTTTATATCATCTGATTTGAGTGCAAATGAAGATTCAGAAATCTTAGATAAGTAGTAAACTAGACAATCAAATGGATATCAACTTCCTATTTACTCTCCCAAATTTAGTTGCGCAAAACAAGTCAGGAAACATATATAGTATAGTTAAAATCATGATTCAAAGATGAGATGTAACTTCCATTTCAACTCTAGATCTGGAATTTCAAAGCTGTATTTTGTGTCAATGATCAACTCACATCAAGTGAAGGATAGCGCCGTCGTCACCCGGCACCTGTGGGGTCAGAAGTAAACAATGTATGGGCATATGGTTGGCCGTTTCTTACACTAGCCCGCTCTGTTAAGGTATGATTATTGAATAGGCAAAAGAAAAGGAGCGAGAGTTGAAGCAGAAGATAGGTACTCTTGATTGGGGAATGCAGGGGGCATGGATTTTTGGACAGAGTTTCTAGCAAGCAGTTGGGGTAAATGTTGAGATTAGTGATGATAGTGGTGGTTAAGCTTCATTAGTTAGTTAGTTAGTTATAACTAACTTACATTAGAGTAGAGTAAGTGTAACTCAAGTTAGCTCTAGTTTTAACTCTAGTTAGGGAGTAGAGTTTGGCATCAATACCTGGTCGTGATGCTGCCAATTCTCGTGAATTTGTTCAGTTTATGGAGCATCAAATACAATTCCTGATGGGACTCAATGAATCTTATGAACAAGCTCGCAGTCAACTCTTGATGATGGTGCCAGTGTCGTCAGTGAACAAGGCATACTCTATGCTAATGGAACGTGAAAGCCAAAGGACTATGGCAAGTGTTTCTGCTAACATGGACAATGCTGAAATGACTGCATTGATGGCTAATAGGGCTGGAAACCAACAGAACATAAGGAAGAACTACAACCTCTTCTGTGACTTTTGCAAGATGAAGGGCCATACTAAAGAAATTTGCTATAAAATAGTGGGATATCCAAATGATTACAAGTTCAAGAAGAAATACAACACACAGGCAACAGCTAACATGGCAACTGAGCAAACTGCACCTGCAGCATTCACCTCAACTCCCACTACACAAACTTTCACTCCAAAACAACACCAGCAGATTGTACAACTTCTAAATAGTAAGCCTACAGAAGTCAAAGCTAATGCAGCAGATCTCGAGTCAGGTAATATCACATGTTTAATGGCATTTCTGAATCAGGGAGATTGGAATATAGACAGTAGAGCCTTCAATCACATGACCTCAAAGATTGACTTATTGAATAATACAATTCCATTAGACAGTAGTAGTTTAGTTCACTTACCAAATGGAAATCTAGCTAAAATCACTCACAGAGGATCAGCTAACATTTTCAAGGACTGCAAGATTAGTAATGTACTTCATGTTCCACATTTTAAGTATAACCTACTGTCAGTTTCAAAACTTACTAAGGAATTGCAGTACTTGGTTGCATTCTTTCCTTACCTATGTGTGATTCAGGACCTCTACACTAGCAAGGTGTTGGGGATTGGTAGTGAAGCTAATGGACTATACATTCTTAGGAGCTGTCTTCATAAGAAACAACCATCTACACCAACTGTAAATACCACAGCTATGCAGACTGCAACACAGAATAAGCAGAGCTCGATAAACCTGGGAGTTTGGCATCAAAGGCTTGGACATCTACCTATGGAGGCTATTAAGAAAATTGGCAAGCTCAAGCAGCATTTCAGGAAAGATAGTTCACGAACTGTATGTTTAGATTGTTCTGTTTGTCCATTAGCCAGGCAAACTAAGTTGCCATTTCCTGTTAGTATCAGTAGAGCAAAGGTTCCATTTCACCGTTTACATGCAGATGTATGGGGGCCTTACAGGGTGCCTACATATGACAATAAAAGGTTTTTTCTTACAGTTGTTGATGACTTCTCTAGGATCACTTGGTTGTTTCTGATGAATGCCAAAGATGAAACTTATTGGTTGATGAAAAGACTAATTTGCATGATTCAAACACAGTTTAATTGTTCTGTTAGGACTATAAGAACAGACAATGGGTCAGAATTTATCAATTCAGATATGAAACAATTTCTAGAGTCACAGGGAATTGTTCACCAAACAACATGTGTGTATACTCCGCAACAAAATGGTGTTGTTGAGAGGAGGCATAGATATATACTAGAAGTGGCAAGAGCTTTAAGATTTCAGGCTGCCATCCCTCTAAGATTTTGGGGTGACTGTGTTATTACAGCAGTATACATCATAAACAGCTTGCCTTATATAGTTTTAACGGGTAAATCTCCATATGAAAAATTGTTTAACATCGAACCTTCTATAGATCATATGAGATTTTTTGGATGCTTGTGTTATGCTGTGAATGTAAGGAGGCAGGATAAGTTCTCAGCCAGAGCTTTACCTGTTGTGTTTATGGGGTATTCCCCAACAAAAAAAGGCTACAAATTGTATGATCTGCAGTCTAAACAATTTATTGTTAGCAGGGATGTAGTCTTTAAGAAACATATATTTCCTTTCAAACAAATGAAGTTATCTGTTCCAGTCTTTCCATTACTTTAGCCAGCTGATGTACCAAATGCTTCAGAAGTATTGTATGAAGATCAAGCAGCTGAACACAATGCAGACCATGACAATGATGCTGAACAAGGGTATGATGCAGTCCCTGAGGAAACCAACATTTCACTTGATACTTCTCCAATACCAGTTGTTGAAAGTGTTGATGCTGATGTACCACAATTGCAAACTGATTCTTCACATTTGCAAGTTGTGGTTGATGCATTACCTATTGCAGTCAGAAAACCCCCCATAACCGCAGGACCACCAAAGTGGCTGCAGGACTTTGTCTCCACCTCTTGTGCATATCCTATGTCAGACTACCTGAGTTATGATAGGCTATCTCCTTCCTATGCTAGATGCCTGTCAGCTCAATCTTCTATAGCTGAGCCCAAGCATTATCATGAAGCTTCAAAAGATGAAGATGGGTAGCTGCTATGCAACAGGAAGTTACAGCATTAGAAGAAAATAACACCTGGGATGTTGTTGATATGCATGCTGATAAAGTTTTTATAGGATGCAAATGGGTATACAAAGTGAAGTACAAAGCTAATGGGGAGGTGGATAGACTCAAAGCTAGACTAGTAGCCAAAGGTTTCACTCAAAAGGAAGGCCTAGACTACAAGGAAATATTTTCACCAGTGGCCAAGATGGTCACTGTTAGATCAGTCATAGCAGTAGCAGCCTCTAAACATTGGCACATTTATCAAATGGATGTGCACAATGCATTCTTGCAAGGTGACTTATTTGAATATGTGTACATGCATCTTCCACAGGGGTACAACATCAAGGGGGAGTCCAAGACCAAAGTGTGCAAGCTAAAGAAATCACTCTATGGCTTGAAGCAAGCTTCAAGACAATAGAACTTGAAGTTGACAGAAGCTTAGAAATTTGGGATTTGTTCAAAGTCATTTTGACTACTCCTTGTTTATACAACAGAGAGGTTCAGCTTTGGTTGTCATTCTAGTCTATGTAGATGACCTCCTAGTCACAGGCAATGATCCTAAACTAATCCATTCTGCTAGAGAAAATTTGCAGAAGAAGTTCAAAATGAAAGATTTGGGGGAACTCGGATTCTTTTTGGGCATAGAGTTTGCTCGCAGAAAGGCTGGCATTCTGATGAATCAGAGGAAATATGCACTTGACTTGATTGCTGATTCCGCCCTATGGGAAGCTAAGCCAGCATCCACTACATTAGAGTGCAATCAAAAGCTGACTACAGCAGAATTTGATGAGGCTATATTGGGTTCTGAGGATGCCACAAATGCAGGAGTCAAAGACTGTGTGTTGCCTGACCCTGAACCTTATCAAAGGTTAGTGGGCAGGTTGATATACCTAACCATGAACAGGCCTGATATAGCCTATGTTGTTCAGGTTCTAAGTCAGTTCATGCATAAACCTAAAAGATCTCGTATGGATGCAGCATTGAGGGTAATTAGGTATGTCAAAAAATGCACCAGGACTAGGCTTATTGATGTCCTCACAGCAGTCTGATAACTTGGTAGCATTTTGTGACTCAGACTGGGCTTCTTGCCCTTGGTCCAGGAATTCAGTTACAGGTTATTTAGTCAAGTTTGGCAACTCCTTGATATCATGGAAGTCTAAGAAACAAAACACAGTCTCCAGAAGCTCAGCTGAAGCAGAGTTCAGAAGTATGGCTTCCACAGTGGCAGAGGTGTCATGGTTAGTAGGACTGTTCAAAGAATTGGGAATCCAGATTCAGCTGCCTAATCCCTTGCATTGTGATAATAAAGCAGCCATTCAGATAGCTGCAAATCCTATTTTTCATGAGCGGACAAAGCACATTGACATTGATTGTCATTTTGTGCGAGAAAACTTGCAGCAGGGTCTTATTCAAACTTATCACATTAACACCAAATCGCAATTGGCAGATATACTCACTAAAGGTCTAGGGAAGGTCCAGCACTATTCTTTACTTGGCAAGCTGGGGGTTGAAAATTTGTTCATACCCATCAGCTTGAGAGGGAGTGTTGAGACTAGTGATGATAGTGGTGATTAAGCTTCATTAGTTAGTTAGTTAGTTAGTTATAACTAACTTACATTAGAGTAGAGTTAGTGTAACTCAAGTTAGCTCTAGTTTTAACTCTAGTTAGGGAGTAGAGTTAGTTTAAAGTCTTTCTCTATATATGCATGTACAGACACTTGTGAATCAGTTTTTGATCAATTACAGATTCTTCTTCTTCTGGAATATTGTATCAGACTCCTTCTCCCCTAACCTAGATCTTCAGCTCCTCATCCATGGCAGAGCTCCATGGTTAGCTGACTTCTTTAGTAAAGAATTTGTGACTGGTGGATTTGGAGGAATAGCTGGTGTCATTTCTGGACAGCAGAATTCTAAGAGAGGTTCCGCTTTCAGCGTGTTTCGCCGTGTTGCCTGTCTCTTTACAGGGGAATGGCTGCTCCTCTAGCCTCCGTCGCCTTTCAGGTCATTCTTCTTCCTCCTTTCGCTTTTCCTTTTACACGAATTTTGTTACAGAATACGGATAATGATTTTCAGTTTAACATGTCAAACGCGATGAGTTATGAGGTTGAAGTCATGAATTCAGTAAAACTTCACTTGACAATGTAAGAGAGACCTGACTGCAGCCTGCATGGATTTTGTCTGCACGGAAATTATACCACAAATATTTGCATATCCTAGTACAACACATTTCTTGATACGTCAATTTTGAGTATTTCCGTAATCTTTTCTGCAAATGTCCAGTCATCTACTTCCTAGCAAGTGACTACCAATTCGTGTCTTCTAATAGTTTGCCTTGCACCTATTTTGCTGTCTGAGTCAGCATTCTTTTGTGGTGACTCAGACACACATTTAAAACTGAAAAAAATTCGTAAAAAAATTGGAGAATGAAAAATGCAGTTCATATAACCTCTAATTTCAATATAAATGTTATTGGTGATTTAATATGCACAAAGGTATAGGACAACTTTTTAAACCTACTCTCAAACTTGAGGGACCTTTTATGTCATTTCTTATGCTTCTCATGGAGGAGTTACTTTGTGTGATAAAGGGGAAAATAGGAGTCGATTTATTCGTATAATAAAGCAAAGAAAAGCGAATATACTGAGTCATTTCTATAACTTTACTAAGCCATTTGAAAAGGTTATATGCCCCGTCACCTGTGCATTTTCGCAGAGGACATACTAATCCATACTTCAGAAGGCTATTCTATACATTCACAAAAACCTATTTAAATTACTAAATACTTGTCCACTTTTTTTTTATAGAATTTCCCAGGCTTCCTGGGGTGTAGTATTTATTTCCAAAAGATAGGAGAGGATGTGAGCCTTACCTCCAAGGATTACAACACACTGATATACATCCAACAGAGGTTACAATAGTTTGCGCCTCTGTTGAAGTACAAGACATTTACTACTTAGCTGACAAAAAAATTTGCTGTCATACTTGAGCCTATAAGTAGGCATCTGGTGTTTGTCAAGCACAAAAGAACCTTTAGTTCCTTTTGGGAGTTGTTGGAAAGAAAGGTATACTTTGGCTTCAGAGTTAGTAGTCGCCAATTTTGCTAGAGAATTTGCTACTTCATTTGTCTCCCTGAAGTAATGCACAGGGGTAATATTGGCCTGGTTCATTATATGTGAAGTATCCTTTATGATCCTCTTCAACCTATAGCTGTTGGTATCACCCTCCTTGAGCATATTCATCACCAGCATTGAGTCCAATTCAATTGTGAAGTCTGAGAACCCATTTTGTACACACCAATTAATGCCAAACATAGCAGCTTGAGCCTCTGTCATGTTATTGCTGCTGCATTTTGAAGGAATTGAGAAGGCCATAATGAGATCTCCTTGGTCGTTTCTCACTACTCCTCCCAATCCCGCTTTTCCATTACCATGAATAAATCTTCCATCGGTGTTTACTTTAATGGCTCCCTGTTTAGGTTTATTCCAGCATACTGAGATGGCCTTAGGAATAGGTTGAATTTTCATCATGTTGTCACAAAAGTTGACCCAAGGCAACGTTAGCTTGCATTTTGGGAGAGCTCTATTGATTGCAGCTTGAGTACTCCACTAAATCTGTTGCTTCGTCTTGTAGCAGTTGAACCTCTTTTTATCACCATATTTGCAAGAACATCTACTCTTCCACATCAAGATATTATAATAGGGATGATTTGGAGAGCAAGTTTGCGAAGAGCCTTATTGGATTTCTGAGCCACCAATGATTTATTAATCCTCTAATTGGCAATTGCATAGGAATGATTCCCAGAGGGGATCCTATAGCTTTCCAAATATACATAGCTGCACCACTCTCAACAAAAACATGTTGCATAGTCTTTTTTTTTTGGGTTAGTGCAGCAGTTACAATTAGAAATAATGTTCTTACCAAAGTTAAGGATAATATCATCAAAAGGAAGTTTAGATAAGCAGAGCCTCCATGTTAGGAAAGAAATTTTAAAAGGAATGCTAGAGTGCCATACCTTTGTAAGGAATTGATCTGTCTCCTTCGTGTCTCTGAACAGATGTATTGTAAGATTCCCACACTTCTTAACAAGGATAACCACCAAAATGGGAACGCTCTAAAAAAATTAAGAAGATATAAGAATCACAAATAGCGCATGCATATAGATTCTGATCTCTTCGCACATTAGTTTTGAACTGCAGCCATAGTGCCAAGAACTAGCTCAATTGGTACATTGTCTGGAACTCGCCAAACTTCCGCCTTGTATACTTTTCGACTCCGCCCACCCGAAGCATGCACCTCTCATTCCATAACTCCATTCCCAACCCCCAATCCCTCCCTTATGCAAGAACAAATTTGATATAGAATTTAGGCAAATTAGTTTCCTCCCTATTGCAGAATGCCATGGTATTTCAGAGCTATGCAATTCTATCGCGGACTTTTGACAGAAATATCCCAGCCAGCGACCCACCCTCATACAAAGGGGTGGCTTTGGGGGGCACCGGAGCAGGAGCAATACAGAGCCTAATTATCAGCTTTGTGGAATTGGTGAAAATCAGACTTCAATTGCAAAGCAAAACCCATCAGCAGAACAATCAAACAACCAGTCTCAAGGGTCCAATAGATGTCGCAAGAAGAATAATCAAACAGGAAGGTTGGAGGGGAATCTACCAGGGGTTAACCATTACTGTCCTAAGAGATTCACACTCTCATAGTCTGTATTTCTGGTTACACGAGTTTACGAAGGAGCAACTTCAACCTGGCTGTCGCAAGAACGGCCAAGAGAGCTTCCAAACAACGCTCATAGCAGGTGGTCTAGCAGGAGCTGTTAGCTGGATAAGCTGCTATCCCCTAGATGTTGTTAAAACCAGACTGCAAGCTCAATCAAATGCAAGATACAGTAGTATTGTTGATTGCTTCAGGCGAAGTGTTAAAGAAGAGGGACACCGTGTGCTCTGGCGAGGTTTGGGAACGACTGTTGGCAGAGCATTCATAGTGTATGGGGCTATATTCACTGCCTATGAAACTGCTCTGAGGTAACTTTTCGACAAGGGTGACAATAATCATGCAAACGCTCAATCTGGAAAGGCATTATGAAACAAGAGTAAAGAACTGCTCTTTAAAGTGCATTAACTCTTTTGGTTGGCATAAGTTAGAGCTCTGAAACACTGATCATTCACTATAACAGCAGTTATTTAGCCAATGCCTCCAAATGAAAGAATTGATTGGATTGGATTTGATCATAATTGTTGTAGGAGGTGCATCTAGAATTTACATTTGACGGGTTTAACTTTAGTCTCTTACCATGAGCCCACTACAAAAATTGAAATTATAAGCTCAAAATTATATTCTTTTTGAAATTTTAGTAATTTCACATATATTTATACCCCATGCTGAAAACAAGACCAATCGGAGTGAGATTTGAACAACCAATTTCACTTGTAAGGTGCACCCCGTAATAATTACACCATAAGAATCTTTGGGCACGGGTGCACATACGTATATTTAAGTAATTTCAAAGAAATATAAAATTATTATACATGGTTTAGAGAAAGAAGTACGGGTTCACGTGAACCCATCACTACTACACGGCCGTAAACATGTAAACAACAACCAAAACCAAATTAATGAACGTGCCTCCACAAAGTAGTAGCCACAGTCATTTCATTTCAAGTCAACTATTATCAATGTTGCCATCTTCATTTTGTGTCACAAGCATGTAAACAAGGGCAAGACATGCTATGTTTAACTCATCATCATGTTATTGCAAAAGTAAACCAAGAAAGATAACACTGCTCACAAATACAGTACTGCAAAATGCATAATACTAGGATAAAACAACAGACAAATAAACAAGCTAACCTATGGTCTCATCAATAAGTCTCTTCTGCACTAACAAATCGCTCAACCCTATTCTCATTCAAATTCAAACCACCCATTGCTTCCTCCAAGCCACTGCTCGCCGCAGCCAAAATATGAGGATCATTATAGTTCCTAACAGCCTGCACAATCGCCCTAACTTTCTTATAAGGATCCGAGCAGTTAAATATATCCGGTCCCAAAAACACGCCATCACAACCCAGCTGCATCATAAGCGCTGCATCCGCTGGGGTCACAATACCACCAGCTGCAAAATGTACCACCGGAAGTCTACCCATCTGCTTCGTTTGTGCGACAATATCATAAGGCGCGGAGATCTTCTTCGAAAAAGTGAAAACCTCATCTTCGTCCATGTTTGATAGAACTCTAATATCTCCCATCACTTTCCTCACATTGCGAACTGTGTCCACAATATTACCTGTACCTAATAGATCCCCCTGGGTCCTAATCATCGCAGCACCTTCACGGACTCTTCTTAAGGCTTCCCCGAGATCTCGACATCCACAGACGAATGGGACACGGAAATTGTGTTTGTTGATGAAATGATCTTCGTCGGCTAGGGCTAAAACCTCGCTCTCGTCTACATAGTCTGCTCCAATAGCTTCAAGGATCTGGACTTCGACAAAATGCCCGACTCGGGCTTTTGCCATTATGGGAATTGAGACGGCCTGTTTGATCTCTTTGATTAGAGATGGGTCGGCCATGCGCGAAATTCCGGGTCCTTTAGGTTCTGAAACTACGAGGCAGCAGGCGCCGGCGGACTCGGCGATCTTCGCTTGGTCAACAGTGGTGACCTCAGCAATGGCTCCTCCGCGGAGCATTTGGGCCAGCCCGACTTTGATTGAGAACGGATTCTTCTTAGTGTCGGTAATGGCACTGCCACTGTACACTGTAACGGCACCGTCTTCTTCCATTTGCAAGGTGTTTGTAAAAATGCCTGAACGAAAAGTGGGTGATAATTTCTCAGAACAAAGCTTCGAGCGGCGAGACTTGAATCTGTTTGTGGAGAAACTATGGTGGAGAAAGATATAAAAGTGAGAAGAGAAGTAAAGACGGGAATGGGGCGGTGCGATTTAGTTTATTCCAGAAACTTCGAGGAGGTCTCTGTACGTGTTTTGGTGGAAAATGTAGAAACTTCCGATGGTTTCGATTCCAGAGGATCAAATCTAGGCTGCTTTATTTATTTTGGTGCTTGCCTTGAGGACTTAAAAGGCTGTAAATAATATGTCGCTAGAGCAGAAAAAAGTGACATAAGAAAAAGGAGAAGAAAATAACAAAATAACTTACATATAATAAGTAAATTAGATCAATGTATCTTATGATGAGCTAGAATTAAAAGTGTGTCAAGATTCCTAGTTATAGTTATGATTGCCAACAATTAAATCCGAGCACCAGTAACTTATTCAATTTGAAAAATAGTGTTTTAAATAATATTTTATAAGAGGTATGATTTTTCAATCAAAATGGCTAGCAAATTTTGGCGTTAACTATTGTGGAATTTTATACAATAATTTTTTATCAATACATTAATTGTTTGTTTTCTTTTATTTTAGATTTGTTTATTACATTGTTTCTGATGAGTATTTCATCATAATGGTCCTCACATCACTATAATCGGTTTGGATTTTGTACCGTCCAAAATATAAAAAATATAAAAGATCAGAGTACTAAAATTGACAGTTATATGTATTTCAGAGCTATAATTGCATCACATCATCTGGCCTTCGATGGCCCTTAGCTTCAATTCCACAAGTTGCGTCGTTGCAGTTCCTATTACAATCTTTTGTTACACCATGGTTGAGTCAATTGTTTCGAAGAAAAAAGGCAATGATGACATATAGACCCCAAATTTGGAATCAACATCAAATTAATGGACGTTAGACCATTCCAGAAGAGAATGAATTGCAGATGTAATTTGCCTTGAAGAAGTGAGATTGCTTTAGTTAATTAAAGGGAATGGATAAATAAGATTTGGATTAACTTAGGTATTTCAAAAAGTCCTAATCTAGTATACAGTGACTCGTTCCACATCCTACACTTAAAACAAAAACTTCCACATCTAAACCAAAACCAAAATTGACCTACATACATGCCCAAAACTTCCATTTCCAACCAAAACCAAAAATGACATGTAAATATTAGCCTGCTTCGGCAAGCCGGTATTAACACAGACCATCGTTTAAGCCATGGACAGAAGTAATGCTCTTACCATCTAGGTCCAATGAATTGTTCATGGTTGAGTAATCCTCATTGACTGAAGCTTTGGTTTTGCAACAGCTAATGAATGCTGAAGAATTGCAAGCCCCGATTAGTACATGAATCTGTCTCCAGTATAAGACGATAGTGCGGAACCAGTTAACTTCATGCCCCTTAATTCTTGGAAGCATGTTACAACCGAACTTCCATATTAATCATGCAATACGTCACTGGAACATGTTCACAGTGGTTGCAATGACACCAATTGAAAGATTCAGGAAGCATCAAGAAGATTGGCCAAGCAACTGGAAAGGGGGCAAATAATATGTAAGCTATTGAAATATCCTGAAACAAGTGGGCATTCTCAAGATTTAAGTTTCTAAAACTGTAGTCTTTCATTGAAACAAATATCATAAACAGTCCTATACTGGTTAACGAACAAAAGAAGAAATCCTAGAAAGAACATACCAAAGAGCCAACATCGCAAAGAGAACTGTCACTTTGCATCACTTGCAGAGCACAAATATCGAAGCAAATATTCATTAGAGGAACATGTATCAGCCAAATCTTGATGCAACCTAGTAATTGCCTTCTGCAGAGATTTTAGAGCAGGAAGCAAGTTTCTGGAATTCTGCTGAATAGAATGGCCATGGATTTTGCAGAGTTCCTACCAGACATGCAAAAGGATTAGAAACTGACAAAATATGTACAATCCTTGTCAAGATAAGAAAGAGCAAAGAGGAGTTGTAGTTGATAGGAAACCTGACACCATCTGAGAATAAACTCCAAATGTGGGCAGTTCTCCAGCATATATGCCAATGCCTCGACTAATCTCTGAATATATTTAACAGGGACTGAGGAAGCTACGGCTGGTATATCTACAGGACTGACACCAATAATGCACTTCTTAATCAAACCGTCTTCATTTAAACGTAAGCTAAGAATCAATGCTCGACTAGTCTGATTTTCTTTTAGTGCTGCATCAACGGCCTGTAAAGCAAAGTACATACATAAGTAATGTGTCTATGCACGGACGCCATGGCTGAAGACTCATTCATCCAATCTACATGATGTTTTTGTTTTTGGAAGTCAAGATAAAATAAATTTGGATGTCATTTCCTTCAATCTCAGTCTATGAACATCTCCTGATGGTTTCAGAACATTTTTTTTTATAAGGGTTTCAGAACTTTATTTTTTATGAAGACTTACTTCTGGAGTAACGTCTATGTCTAGATCTGTGGGGTCAAAGATAAAAGACTCATCCATTGAATAAATCAAGACCCCTTCCGTAGTTGCAGCTGCCCAACTCCTGCCAGTCGGGGCAATTCTCAGGCATTTTGTACGAATAACTGGTCGTCCATGGTTGGGCATTGACCCGGGCAAGTCATATGCCAATTTATTTCTCACTTGCTTATCAATGCCCTCTTCAGTATCACTATTATCATCATCAATTAGATTGAGCGGACCACTCTCTGTCATGTTTTTGGAGTTCAAAAAGTCCAGCACCCCATCCAAGGAAAGATTGTGGGTTATCTGGAAGCGACGCAGCAACACCTGCAAGGTAATAGGTTTTTCTTTGCCAGTCAAGCAATGATGCAGTCAAAAGCAAGAGAAGAATTTTTACAGGACCATAACGCAAAAATCTCATATCAGCAAGAAACAAGAGGTACCAATCGAGAAAAGTAATTTGGGAAAGTTTATCCATCTCTAATCACTAACATAGGTATAAAATTATTAACACCATGGATCTTCACAACTATCAACAATCAGAACATTATGATTGCTCATAAGCTTTTGTATTTCAGAGGCCTGTTTGTACCTGTATCTTTTTATTTATTCTATATATCCCAATTCACGTGACAACATTGACTTTGGAGATCACTTAAGCAATCTATCAACTAGGGTAAGTTTTACAAAAACAGCAAGTACACATAAATAGCAACATATAATCAATGAATCTACAAGCTTCTCAGTTCAAACTCAACAATAGAACAAACCTACTTAGGAGATGAAGAAGATACCAACCCCCTACCAAATCAAACTTAATTCAATTTGAGCACATCTTACACAATAGTTGTCATATCCCTAATTTGGGAAGTAAACGAAGGCAATTATAAAATTCTTTTACTGGGTTTAAAAAAAATTATTAGCTAAGAGAGAATACATTAATTCACAAGATCATGCACTATATTTAATACCAGGTTCCCTAAGCAATAATATATAACATTGAAAGAAACCACACACCTGATCAGCAACATCATACATACAAATGTATTTGCTATTTCCACCAGCTAATATATAGCTCCCATCAGCAGAATAACACAAGGTTGTGAAGCACTTTCCAGAAGTTGAGTTAGCTGCTGATCTACGATCAGTCATGAGACGTCCACCTGCAATATCCCTTCGGCCTTCAATTGTGTACATCAGCAGGCCCTCAACTGGATCCCAGAAATGAATATGTCCATCCAGGGTGCTACATGCCAGCTGCTTTCCATCAGGACGATAAACAGCTGTGAGGACATCATGAGTGTGAGGAAATGTTTCAACTGCTCCTTTTCCTTCAAAGACGTCCCACAATCGAACAGTTTTGTCCCATGACGAGGAAGCCAAAATAGCCTATAGAAAACCAGAAAAAGTTAATCACGCTCTGCAAAAATTATTGGACTATATTGATTTATGGTGCATAAGAAAAATATTGTCAATGACAGAGTAGAGGAATGAAAATAGGGACATAACCTGACCTAAAATATTCTTTTTTATTTATAAGGAAATATTTCCTGAATCTTGAATTAGAAAAATACTCACATTAGAAGGAGAAAACATTAGCCCATGAACAGGACCCTCATGACCGCTAAGAACATCTAGCAATCTGCCCGTCTTCATTGACCAGACAAAGATCTATGAAGAAAACCAAAGGTAATATATTTGCATCAATAGCATAACAGAAGATAATATTATATTTATTAACAACAAATAATGGTACAATGCATGATCATAACACAATCAGAACCATAGTACCTCAAATGAGTCAAGGGTTCCAGCGCATATCACTTCACCACTCTGATCAGATGCTAAAGAAACAAATTGCTTAGATGTAGGGGTAGTAAAAGTTCTGAAGTTTCTATATCTGAAGAGATCCCACGCGCGAACTGTCCCATCCAAAGAGGCACTTAATAGACAATGATTGCTAGCCATGAAATGAAGTGCAGTAACTGCATTTGTGTGCTCAGAGAATGTTACAAAGCAGAAACCCGATGAAACAGTCCAGACCTGCAAAGCATAGACAGTGAATATTTCAGCTTTAGTGTTGACCGATGTTAAGTGAAACTGAAGATGGAGAAAAGTGGGAATTATTAGGTAGAAAAAAGAGGGGATCATTAGGTTCTAGCAATCTACAATACATACAGAGTCCTCCTACATAAACAATTTAATAATCTAACCTGAAAGAAATGGTTGCTTCAGTAGTTTGATGGACTGAAAACTAAATGAGCTTATAACTATGGTGTCCCTAGCAAACTAAAATAAATGCTAACTTCAAGCTTTACCTCAAATGCCGTGACTACTACTTCTGAAACTTTTTGCATAACTTGCATAAACTAATTACACTACCACTGATAGTGCATAAGCTAAACTATCATTTTCACACATAAAAGCACCTCTAAATCCCTTTACCTTAATTTTGTTATCATCTGCTCCTGTGGCCAAGAGCTGAGAATCTGGTGAATATGCAAGGCAGTTTACATCAAAATAGTGCCCCTGTTGCTTCAGTATGTAACTCTCTGACTTCCACTCCCATACAAGCAACTGTCCAAGCCTTGCACATCCGAATGTCAACCAATTCCCGAGATCATTAAAAACAGCCGTGGTAATCTTCTCCCTCGAGATGGACAACAAGTGAATGCACACGAAATCAGGCATTTGATAAAGACCGAAAACCCCATTAGAAAAACCAACAACAACCATATCAAGACCCCTATGATAATCACAAGCTGTTAACTTTGCTGGTGCTTGCATGAAAAAGTCTTTCTTTATCAACTCCCATTTCAGTCCGTGCAACTGAAACCTATCTTCCATGTCCAACGTACCACCATCTTTACCATCAAAATTCTTCCTTTTCTTAACCTTTCCATCACTATCACCTTCTGCATTATTCCCTTGCCCTTGCTCTGGTGTACCGGGTGATTCTGGCTCTGAAATAACCTCTACTGGTTCATCAAAATTTCCGTTTCCATCAATTTCACTGCAGCCCCAGCTAAAAATGGCGCCATCTCGAGATACAGTATAAACTCTACAAACCTTATTAGTTTTCTTATCAGTTGCAAAGAAAGCACCTATAACCACATCCCTATGGCCTAAAAATAGAAACGGCTTGTTATATTTAACCGATTTTTTCAAGCAAAAAAGCCTCACAGTTAGGTCTTTAGACCCGGCCAGCACGTAATCAGAATCAGGGCTCCAATCGAGCGACGTGATTTTATCATTACAATCGGAGAATGTCCTAATCAACTCAAACGGAAAGAACTCTTTTCTGAAACCAGGCGAGCGCCAAATTTGCAGGAGCTTACCAGCGGCAACGGCGATGAGCTGTCCGTCGGGGCTAAACTTTGCAGCCGCAACGGGATGCTTGAATGTGATGCGGTGAAGGACAGCGCGGCGGCGGAGGTTGATGAAGAGGCAACGGTTGTTTTCGTCGATAGCGAGGAGAAATACGCCGTCAGGCGAGGCGGCGAGGCGGCGGAGATTGGAGGAGGACTGTGAGGGCAACGTAATGGTTTCGGATTTGACGAGGTCAGTAACAGAGACACGGTTACCGACGGGGGAAACTAGAAGTGTGTTGTTCACTACAACGGCGTTGCCGCCTCTGTAAGGAGCTCCGAGAAGGTTCTGGAACCTGTAATTCATGGCTTATACAGTAAGAATAGAGGGGACGAGTATAGTAGAGAGAGATGAGGAAGTGAAGTAGGAATTGACGAAGATAGTAGTGGCACAGAGAAGCTCAAACCCTAGAGTACCGGCGTTGTTAAACCCCTAATTAGGACGACGGGGGTTCCTTAAACCCTAAATCGAACTGCCGGTTGGCTTTTTCCTTTTGCGGGTCACAGCCAATTTTTAAATGGTTGCCATTTCATTTGTTAAATATTTATATGCATACAATATTACACTAAATCAATTAATATAAAATAATTAATTGTTATATTTACATTTATTATTTTAGTATGATCTAGCTTACACCTCTTCAAAATGAAGGTAAAAAATCATAAATATTCATTGTTTACATTAAACTAAATAATTTTATCTTAGCGTTTAAAATTAATATTTAGAATGTATATCACTTGATTATGATATAATTTCAGGCAAGGGAACGCAATTGTTGATGTGCTAGCAAAGGATGCAAAAAACTGGGGGGGAAATCAATACCTACAAGAAGAAATTAATTTTTGGTACTCCGCCTTTTTTTGTGGAAGAATTGCTGATCAAAGATAAGAGTGGAGAAAGTATTTCATCAAAAGTTTCTACAAATATTTGTAATATGCTAAGATCTATGGGCAACCAAAACATTACTACTGATAATGTACTTTTGAATGAAGGGTCTACGTACCCAAACCACTACCCTAATATCACATGAGGTGATCCTATCCTATTGTAATATGCTAAACTTGGCTTTTTAGTATTCAATATATAAATCTTATTAATGCTCAAAAAAAAAAGACTATGATAACTTGGTCAATCAATAAAAATGTACATGAGAATCGAATATCTATTTAATGTAAACGTCGTACAGTCAGACTTTTCTATAACAGCATCTATATATAACAACACTTCACTATAAAAGTCAAGCTTTTTCCGAAACCAATATTTATGCTATGTTATAATATATGTTCTCTATAACAACACTTCGTTATAACATCTAAAAATATTCAGAATAAACGAGGTTGTTATAAAATTGTTTGACTGTATATGAATATAATTTTATCTTCATTTGGGGAAGTGCTAAGCTTTTTTAGTTTTTCTCTTCGTGAAATGCTAACATGTCAAATGATATAGGGCTACCAAAGGTAAAACCATGGAAATAGTAGATATAGTAGTACATGTAGGCATACAATTTTATTGGAATTAAAATCTGTAAAATAATTTGGTCTATATTTTAAATTCAAGATATATTAGTTTAAATAAATTTATTGGGCTAATATAATTGGATTAGTTGTATAAGTCCAATATATGTGGATTAAATAAAGAGAAATTTTCAGAAACCAGTATTGTTTAATGGCTATTAGCTAGTTGTAGTTACCATTTGCTATATTATTTTCTATAGCCATGTTTTCAGATTTTTTAGAGTGTATTTGATGTATTTAAGCCATTATATTCATGAATACAGTAGCATTTCTAGGCGTGAAACGTGAGATTACAGCTAGACAGATTTTTGTATTCGAGTATATTCGACTGTATTCATGGCGTGAAACATGAGATTACAGCTGGACAGATTATTGTATTGAACTGTTCACGGCATAAAACAGGGAATTACACTATTTTTAAACGGAAAATGAATCAATTAACATAATAGACTCCTAATATAACTCAACAAACTCAATTATAACACACAAATTTATTATTTTCAGTTATAAAAAAGATTCTCAACCGAAAAATACCCCTAAAATAGAGCAATCTTCAGATAAATTATATAATACATCTGAATACATAAATTATATTAATTAAAAAATATATATGAATACATTCATGGAATATAGCGAGACAGTGAATACAATGAAATACATAGAATATAGCGGGATACATTAAAATACAATGAAAAAAAGACAATGAATACAATGAAATACATAGAATACATCGAGATACATTGAAATACAATGAAAAAAAAGACAATGAATACAATGAAATACAGCGAGATACATTAAAATCCATTGAAACATATTAATAGAAAATTCAAGTTGCTCAGCCCCCAACTCTGCCATCTTTGTTCAAGAATAACCCTAATATCGTCTCGTTAAAGCAACATCAGTATCCAGTCCTCGCTCCTTGTCGTCGTTGCCTACGATTGCCGACAATTAGCACGTAATTAGCGGCAAAATAACGAAGGTAACTAATTGATGTGTGGCTAGAATTCATAGTTTAACACGTTATGTGCCTTACATTTAGGTGCGTTAATGATAAAAATACACTTCGTATGTGCCTAATGGAGTCTATTTCGTGTGTAGGTGAATTGGAGATGGAAGCCGAGCTAAATGGATGCATAAACGTCGAAAATACGCTCAAGAGGCGAAGAGGAGTGCACCGGGCTATAGCTGGGCGTTTGAGCCTTAAGGCTAGGCCTGGCCTGGCTTTATCCAAGCGTTAGAGCCATAACTCCAGGCTTGGCCTGGCTTTATCCAGGCGTTTGGGCCATAAAGCCAGGTCCCTGATCCGGTCAAATCTGAGTTTTGAAGAGTTTTAAGTGTTTCCCGGTTGGAATAAAAGTCTCCTACACGTTTAGGATTTATCCCAAACATATAAATAGACCCAAAAACACAACTTGAAAGGGAATGCCATGAGAGTGAAGAAAAGCATGTGGATTACTACTCAGCAAAGCAGAAACACTAATTTTTATCTCCTTATTTCATTACTCTGTAATTCAATTATGCAAGTTATTTTAGAATTGATTCTTATGAATATGAGTAGCTAATTTTCTTAATCTAGGGTTTTTGGTGGAACCCGTTGGGGGATAAACTTATGGTGATATTAATATAGTTTAGTTGATTGTCATCTCTATTTGCTTAACTACGTTTTTGTTGTAGTTAATTGAATGACCATCAATTAGTTGTGCCTATTTAGTATGTATCTACTTGAGAAAGAGTGCATATTTAGGTAATTGTTGAACAACACCACTCCCAGAGTATAGACGAAAGTCATAACCGAGGGTTTAGAAGTTGGATTAGAAATAACGATACTTCGGGTGCAATCTAAAGTGAACTGTAATGCAATCTAGCTAGCGTAACTTGAGAGAGTGCGTCTAGTAAATTATCATAATTACTTGAGAGAGATTTATGGTAGATAGAGTGTTCATGATTGATAGAGACAACTAATCAAACTATAAGAAGTATCCGAGAAGGAAGTTCACCAACGGGGGAAACCATAACCTTAGACCTTTATCATAATTGTTTACAACACATTGTTAGTAATTGTTAGTTATTATTATTGTCAGTAGAATTAGTAAAACATCACCAATTTATATTAAAAAGTCTTGAGAGAATTGATTGAGTAAAAGTTGCGTATTCTAAAGACTTGATTGATACGTAAATTCCCTGTGGGATCGACTCTGGGCATAATACCCCGGATTATATTTGCAACGCCCGTTTAGTCTTTTATTAGACATAGTTGAGCGTGATCAAATTTTGGCGCCGTTGCCGGGGAATTAACGGTATTATCAATTGAGTTGGAAGAAATACAAAATTCTGAAATATAGTCAATTTTCTTTAAATTTTCGTTTTTACATTGAAAGTTTAACGTTTGCTAACGTGTTGCAGGTGTATGCCTAGAAACTCATCGAGAACTGGTGAAGCAGTCGAAGCCTTATCAGACCCCGAGAAAGTCTTCAAGGCCCTAAACCAGACCAACAGGAAAAGCAAACAGCGACCACCAATTGAACAAATTGAACCCGACATGGAAGATCCAAACAACATGAACAATAATGGGGATGATGTGGTAGACCCAGTCGCTCAAATAGGGGCAGAGGCTCCTTTATATGACTGGGCACAACCCACAGCTGAGAATTTGGCCACTGCGATACTGGTCCCTCAGATACAGGCCGAGTCCTTCCAGATAACAAATAATATGCTGCACTTATTGCAGAACAAAGGACTATTCTCAGGGTCATACATCGAAGACCCCCAGCAGCATTTGAAAAACTTCCTGTCAATTTGCAAAACACAGAGGCAGCCAAACGTCACTCAGGAGGCAATAAAACTGTTGTTGTTTCCATTCTCAGTGACTGGCGCTGCCCAGACTTGGCTAAACTCACTCCCCATCAATTCCATTACCACATGGGAGGAGTTAGTCAAACAGTTCGTGAACAAGTTTCATCCACCCAACAAGACTGCTCAACAAATTGATGAAATCTTGAGCTTCAGACAGAAACCAGTTGAAACACTGCAAGAGACATGGGAACGATTTAAGGGGATGCTGGTTATCTGTCCACATCATGGTATTCCAGAGCAAATGTTGGGGCAGCGTTTTTATATGGGTTTGGCTGATACTGTTAAAGCAAATGTTGATGCTTCAGCTGGTGGAGCATTCTTGAGCAAAACGTGGAGAGAAAGTCAGATCCTACTTGATAAAATGACATCGAACTCAGGATGGACAACCAGGAATGCACCCATTACTCCTGTAGTTCACTCAGTGCCATTAGATATATCTAATACTATTGCAGAGAACGTGGCCACTTTGATAACACAGATGAGTATACTTACTAAGAAGGTGGAGGAATCAGGACAAAAGCAGCAGGTACACATCGTAGACACAACCAATGGGGGCTTATGCACATCTTGCATTAGTCAACCACTTGGTAATCACTGGAATGCAGAATGTCATCACCCTCCTTATCCAGAAAATATGAATTATGTGTCGAATTATGGAAGCCAGAGACAAGGGGGCAGAACCGGGGTCAGTAAGTTCAACCATATAAACCACCCCACCAACAGCAGAACAGTGGAAATATGGGTGTCAGGGGACAACAAGGTAATGCAGCACCGTATCAGAGGCCACAAGGTTATAACCATCAGAATCAACAACAAGCATACTACCCTCCTCAGCATCAACAGGGGGGAAGTCAAGAAAATGGATTTTCTAGGTTAGAAGCTATGATGCATCAGGGTATTGGGTCAAATGCCAAAATCAGTGAGAGAGTAGATGTACATGATGCAGCTATTAAAAATATTGAAGTACAGTTGGGCCAGATATCTATGGCAGTGAACAATCGTCCTCCTGGAACTTTACCTGCAGATACTCAGGTAAATCCTATGGACCAGGGCCCAAGGCAGCTGATGGCAGTGACTCTCCGCAGTGGCAGAGACTTAAACTTGGAACTGGAGAGAGCTCGTGAAAGCAGACAGGCTGAGACACTAGTACCCAAGCCGATTGAACTCGATGATTCAACAAATTTGACCAAGGTAACAGTGCAACCTACTGAAGGAGAACACAGTGCACAGAGTGAGACTGAAAAAGAAGTGGAGATAGCCCAGAAGCCGGTAGTTGAGGTGGTGGCTGAGAAAGAAAAGTCCCAAATCACTGGGAAAAAGAGACCGCCAGCTCCATTCCCTCAGAGGCTGGCCAAATACCAAAAGGATGAACAGTACAAAAAGTTCTTGGACATGCTAAAGCAAATACAGGTAAATATCCCATTGATTGATGCGTTGAAGGAAATGCCTGGTTACGCTAAAATGATGAAGGACTTGATGTCCAGAAAAGTTGACTTCCAAGATCTGGCTACTGTCACCCTTACTCAGACTTGTAGTGCGGTGGTGACGCGCCCTATTGCTGAAAAGTTGTCTGACCCAGGGAGTTTTACAATTCCTTGTACCATTGGCAACTTAGCTTTCGCAAAAGCTATATGTGACTTGGGAGCCAACATTAATCTGATGTCGTTGGCCATATATAAATGATTGGGGATTGGTAGAGCCAGGCCCACCTCCATGCTGCTGCAACTTGCTGATAGGACGGTGAAGAGACCATCGGGTATTCTGGATGATGTATTGGTGCAAGTGGGGAAGTTTGTGTTCCCTGCTGATTTTGTGATATTAGACTATAAAGTGGATGAGAAAATTCCCATAATCCTGGGAAGGCCATTCCTGGCCACGGCAGAGCCCTTACCGATTGTGAGACTGGTGAACTGAAGATGAGGCTCAATGATGAAGAAATCACGTTCAACGTGCAGAAGTCTATGAGGCGACCAAGTGAGTTCGCCAACTGCTCTCTTATTGACGCTGTGAACGTGAGCCCGAAAAAAGATGATGCATCCCTGACTGTTGGGGACCCTTTTATTGAATGTTTAATGGATCTAGATGATATGGACGGTGAAGAACTGACAGATTGGGTGTTAGCACTTGATGAAAAAGGGGTATGGCCAAAGGTTCTCGAGTTTGAGTCACTATACGTAGAGGAAAGAGAGAGCCCACCGGCCATGTCATCTTTTGAAGAACCACCCAGGTTGGAACTGAAATCAGAGGATGTCGATGTGGTAGAAAAGATACTAGAGTTAACCAAGGATATTGATGATACATATTTTGTTGAATCTAGTGTCATTAGTGTTGAGGATGTTGTAACACACTGCAACCATTTTTTCACATTGTGTTTGGATGATGATATGAAAATAGAGTCAGCCGAACCACATGAGGAGTTAAGTGATAAAGCACAAGATGCCTATATTCCGGAATTCTTCTTGCCCGAAAGTCGGGAGTACACATCCCATATAAAGGCCAAGAAGCGCAGATTACTACATTGTTTTATTGGGCCAGGAAGATTTGTTCCACCACCACAGGAGAATGATCATAGAGAAGATTCAAAACTTGGGATCCAATTCATAAGTTCAAAGTGGAGGCATAAATTGATTCAAGCGGTTGCTCGAAGGAGCATGGAAAGTAAAACTAATGGAAAGGATGGCGAAGCTACTTGGATCAGGGAGCTTCTTGCACCTTACTTTTATTTCTTGTTTTGTCTATATGTGATGCACTGAGGACACTGCATGATTTAAGTGTGGGGTGTTGTACATATTTGTTGTGGTTTGTTGTGTTTAGTGTGCTTTCTTGTTAGTAGTTTTAGGTTTTCTTGTTAGTAAGTTTCTTTTAGGTAGAACAAAACAGAATTTTTTTTTTAGAAATATGTGGACTCTTCCCGACGATGGATCTCTTAGACAATTCTCTTGAGGGAAGTAAGTGTAAAGAAAATACAAAAAAAAAGATTTTTGTTTTAGGTAGTGTAGTAATTCCCCCTTGGTTTTTCTTTGGTCCACGGTTCTTTTCCAATGGTTTTTAATTGAACCGGGTGTAGGTAGTTTTTAATTTTTAGGAGTAGTAACCATATGGTTGAGGGCTTAATAGTAGCAATATCTCGAAACGTGCTAATGCCTTGAGAACAGTCAGTATTATGGTTGTGATGCTTAGGCTCAATTTTTTGACTCCAGGATAAATACCTTAAATCAGAAATTCTAAAGATTTGCGTAACTGCTTTGACTGGAGTGTCGTGATAGATCCAATCCTGAGTGACTTATGTGCCATGTGTGT
>ML432847.1:7778-26902 GCA_005239525.1 Nicotiana knightiana
CCTTCATTCAGCTTTCTTGATTTCTTTCTTTGGATTTTATTTCTTGCAATATAAGTAAAATATTTTTCTATCATAAAACATAGGTCTAACAATGTGGAGATATTTTTCTAACCTCTTCAAAAACATTTATTTCTTATTTAAATTATGTGTTTATTTAAGCTTTGCCATATAATTTGAAACAAAAGGAGTACTTTTTTTTTGTATATTTACGAATGATTTAATTTTTTCCTTTTCATTTTACGTTGTCGTGGCTTGTTGTATGACCATGGATACAAAACAAATTGTTTGATATCAGGATTAGGGGTGGGCATAAAATCCGAAAAATCGAATTTCGAACCGAACTGAATTAATTTGGTATTTCTGTTTCGATTTATTCGGTATTTTGGTTTATTTCGGTACAAACATTTCGGTAATTCAGTTCGGTATACGGTATTGAGTTTTTTATATTTCAGTATTTTGATATACCGAAATATCGAAATAGCTTAAGGAACAAGTTAAATCAAGTTTCGTTCGTCGTTTATAAGACCTCAGAGTCTTTTACAAGCCATTGTTAATTTATCATATTATGAAGGCAAACAGAAATAAAGGATTTAATTACACAAACTTTCTCTGGTTTTCACCTTCTAATTACAAAGGTTTCAACTATATTTTTAAAAATTATAGATTACCCTTGTTTTAGCAGTGTAAATAAAAGAGCTAGCTAGTGCTACTGCTAGCGATAGATTTACCAATTGCATATACTATTACCTCATTAATCTCAAATTGAACTATGTTTAAGCAAAACTAAAGCATAATAATTCATTGGGGACAAAAATTCATTTAGAAAGTTCAAAAACTTAAAATAGTGTCTAAGTGGATCAAATCCATTTGCACTGATTTCTTCTAAAACTGTCCTTTTACTTAAGCTTATCGATCTTTTTAACAACACCATGGTATAGGCACAAATCAGTTAACTAAATGGATAAGAACACATTGAACTGTACAAAAAGGGAGATGTTAAAAAATTTAAGCACATCAATCTCAATTGCTGAAATTATGAAGAGCAATGGGTTTGCTATGGACTCAAAATAAGTGTGATTCCATAAAAGGTGTATGCATTTTAACCTTCTTTGCATATACAATTTGAATCCGAAAATGATAATTTTAAGATAGATAACAACTGTTCTTAAACTGAAACCGTACCGAACCGAAATAAGAAATACCGAACCGTACCGAAATATTTTGGTACGATATTTGGTATACACAATTGATAAACCGAATACCGAAGTATCGAACCGAAATTCTTAAATACCGAACCAAAATATCAAATACTCACCCCTAATCAGGATAGCTTCACTATTTTATTCATATTTAGCATACATTAACTTTCTTTTCTTTTTGAACTCCAGATTACTTGTAACTGATGGAGTAGTAGTTTTTTTTTAATGAATTCGTGAATAATATTAGATAAAGAGAGAGAAGATTTGGTGAAATTTAAACCTTACTAATGGTAAAATCTAATTAATTACTCTCTGTATTTAATTTTACTTGTCCACTATTAACTTTGCACATCCCTTAAGAAATAATAAATAAAGTGCATAATTTACCATGATAGCTATATTAATTGGCGTATAATCTTAATGGATTTAAAAAATAAATTTGAAATGAATAGTTAATACTAAAGATAAAATAGGAAAATAAATTACTTACTCTTGATATGCGAAAATGAATGAGTAAAATTAAAATTGATTTTTAAAATAGTGAATAAGTAAAAGTAAACAGACGGAGTAAAAAAAAAGATTAAAAAAGAGGATAAATGAAGGAGAAAATTGACCACCGAAATTTTGTTAGGATTGGCTTTTTGGAAATGTGGAGCTGTTTTGTCCAATTTAATAGTCCAAAGTAGTGTTTTTGGGACCCCAAATAAACATGCCATCCAGCTCATCAACCAACTTGCCTTTATTTATTTCGTCCTTGTTGCTCAATTATTCACCCCCACCCTTGTTCTTCTTTTCTTCTTCTTTCCCACATAGTCAAGCACATTTATAACTATTTCACCCACTATTTTAATTCGGTGAACTAGTTAAAGATTATTAGTTGAATAACAAATTTTAACTGAATTAATAAAAGAAAAAATACGGGAACTCACGTTCAATCTTCAACTTTAAGCAATTTTCCTGTCCCAGTATTTCTATATACTGTAGTAAAAATAATATTGCAAGTTTCATGACATCTTTCATTGCCCCATATTTTCTAGGGACGAATTCAAGCTATTGACTATGCATGTTACTAATGCCTTAGTTTATTTTAGAGTTCAACTTTTATGCGCATAAGTATTTCCATCAAGGTAAGTTATTTACAATTAGATAACAGATCATTATTCATAGAATATGCCTGATATAATAACTTGAATATAAAGACAATATGGTAATCAAGTTAAATTTTATTGTTTATATTGGATGAGAGACCACTTATATATATATATAGGCGGATCCAGAATTTTTACACGACAGGGCACATTATTCTGTTCAACCAGTATTCCCTAAATATTTTTAGTATTCAGGGTGCCAACTGCTTTAAATTAACTATTTTCAAAGTATATACGTATATATATACAAGATTTCGACCGAAGTTCAGGAAGTCCGGTGGCGCCTCACCCATATATATTGGGCCGCCTCTGGTTATATATATATATATATATATATTGTTAAAATCCCGTTGTAAATGTGCAACGTGAAACAAAAGGTACGTACCCACACTTGTAGTTGGATATGATAAAGAAGGAAATACCAACTTTGTCTGACATTTTAGCCCACACTTGTGTGCTCACATATTTTAAGGTTGGCGGCTCATACTCACCTCATTCAAGATAAGAAGATGAAACTTGTTATCAACTACGTACTCCTATGCTTTATTATTTATTTACTTGTTTGTTTATCACCTTACACTAATAATACAAGACGTATTTCTTTTCTCTTAGCACTAAAGATTCTTCACCCTTTAAACTCACAAATATTATGTATAGTGTTTTGATAGTATATACTTATTTAAGGAATTAAATTTTTCGAATTTCTTAAATAGTATATTTTCTTAAAGAGGCTAGTGTGTAATAGCACTCCAGTTGTGTGGTTCTTCAATAATTGAAAAGATTTAATTTCTAAACTCAACAATTTGAACCTCATACTGGAGCATGCATGCTCCCTCTGAAATGAAATATACTTAATTTTTAAAGGGGATCTTGGTATGGACAAATAGGACGTAGCAACGTGTAAAAATATGTCGTACTTTTCAAGAATCTTCCTTTTCTTTGCAAATCCATCGTGGCCATGTGGAAAGATTTATGCCCTCTCATTAAAAGTTTCATTTTTTTCTATATGGAAAAGCTGCAAACTACAATGCAATGAAATGAAAGTAGTATTTATTAATAATAATATACATTTGTGCATAAATTATGTTTAGTTTTTGAATATTATGTACAAGATATAGAATGGAACATGAAGTACAATTAGTAGCAATAATAATATCTTCTGAAGCAAGAAAAAAAAAATCAACTAAAACCGTTGCCAGTTTGTTGGTTAATACCTTTATGGCAACGGAAAACCTTCTTTTTCTTCTCTTTGGTGGTATGTGAAAATAGAAATATATAAAATAAAATCAATTCTATAGTGTATGAGCGCACAAGATTGACATGTGAACTGTGCAAAGTCTAGAAGCACAACAGCAATTAGACTAGTAGTTAGAAGTTGACATTGTAATTCTTGCAAAATTGAGTTAAGTAATTTTCTTACATTCTATACGGATTAGAAACATTAATATGAATTAAGTTAACAAAAATAAAAAAATTAAGAAGCTAAAGTTTGCGAAGCATAATTAGAACAATGGTCAAGAATTTACAGATTAATTACTCCGAGCAAGAAGAGAACTTCACTTGAGCTATTCAATCCAAAGATAAAGCTTCCATTAATTGAATTGAGTAATCATGAGGAAAAGGATTAATCCATGTTGCTCTCACCTCAGCAAGTTTGTAGATCTGTGATTCCGACACTTTATTTAAACATTTTTGGTTGGAAAATTCTTAAAGGAAAATGAAAAAGAGAATGAAGATAGTGGTGAAAAAAGAATGATTGAGCTTAAAAGCAGCAGATTGTGAAGGTGGTGGAGGATTATAGAAGTAGAAGGGGAAATAGGGAACAATAGGATTAGGAGGTGGAGGAACAGGGCCAGAAGGGTAATTTTGGTAGGGTGGAGGGTAGTAACCACCAATTACACCACCAGGTGGAGGTGGTGAGTAATAGGAATTGCCCGCACCATCACCGCTAGAGGAGGAGGAGGGTGGTGGTGGTGAATAATAGTAATTTCCACCACCACCGGGGCTAGGAGGAGAGGGTGGCGGAGGACAATTGTTAGAGGAAGATGGCGGGGGAGGAGGTGGCGGAGATGGGGTGGCACAGGGGTTGTCACAAGCTGCACACATTGTACATTCAGTCTCATACTTTGAACCAACATTTGTTGCAGTTACAAAATTACCCTCATTTCCCATAGCTATGATGAGCACAAGAATCTTGAAAAGAACAAAGTTTACTCCCATTTTGCCCCACCCCTTATTTGTATTGTATGAATTGATCAAAACACAAATATTGTATAGAAAAGAGAGGAACTCTAGAGAGTATTGGTTTGGTTTAGTGGAGAGTGGAAATGGAAAGGGGGGGTTCACTTGTCAATGAAGAAACAGAAATGCTTTAATCTTTTTTCAACGCATTAAAAAAAGGTGTTAAATATACTAGTGGTGTGTAGTACTAAGAGTGTGAAATTAAAGTGAAAGTGAGGAGCCTTCATGTTCAAAAAGATGACAACCGACACGTTATACTTTTTTTTTGGTTTCCCACCCGGTGTTCGGTATTCGCATGGAGCCTAATTATATCCGGATTCGCGCCGCGTATGGCTCCATTCGGGGAAGTGCTTCCTACCAAGGATTTTTTATACCCAGGGCTCGAAACCGAGACCTTTGGTTAAGGAAAGTGCAGTCTCATCCACTTCACCACTATCCTTTGGTGGTTACGCGTTTTACTTTTCTTACACCAAACGCGCAACCGATGGCATTTTTTCCATATAATTTTCTTTTCAAATCCATGTAGATTTAGGTGGTAAAAAAAAAAAAAAAAACCGAAGCAAAAGTTGTTTTTTAAGAAGGTTCATATATCAATATAAAATACAGAGAATTTCCAATGTTAGATAATTAAGTTTTCAGATATGAAATGTGTTTGTATAGAGAGAAAGCTTTGGAGCTAAGATATCATTACTATTTTACAAATAATTAATTGACAATATATGTGTAGATGAAACCTGCTATAATAAGATGTTCCATATATTTTGTTAAGTATGTATATTTATAAAGTTTAATTGATGATTGAAGGGTACAAAAGAAGTATTTTGGGATGAATGGGTAGTAAATTTGTTGATAAAGTGAGGTCAAAATGAGTGCAGAGTTAGAAAGGTGCATCTTGAGAGGTTGAAGAAGCAGTTCACAAAAGAACAAAATTAAATGCTCAAAAGAGGAAAGATGAGGCAGACTCATTAACCAAATTGGGTGAGCCCAGATACCATTATTGATCATCTCTTCTTTATGTAACCGTGAAGATGAGGAAACGATTGAATCCCAAGAGTTACAATGTGAAATAATATTAATTTTATAATTGATGATACATAGTGAAGTTAGACTGCAACTTGAACACAAGATAGATAACACTGATTGGCGACGAATTGTTCATGATTGCATTTGTCATTTTGATGTTAAGCTTCACAAGTTTTGAATTGAATGAAACAGCTTTAAAATTGATGCAAAATTGTCGGGTTAATGGAATCTCATCAAAGTAGGACTATACCAAATCTTTGGACAGATATATGAAAACAATTGGTAATTGGTTGAATGATATTTTTCACGTGACGATTAATTGGCTTATTGCATAATAATCGACTTTACAACTAATAAAAATTCCTCTTTCCGTTTGAACACCTAGTAATAATTGAAACTGGACTGTATCAATCCATTTTGCATTATAATAGAGGCAAAACCAAACATCATAAGAGGCTGCAAAATTGAAGAGAATCTTATATCAAAGTACAGCCCAACACACTACGTACATTATACTTACACGTAGTGATGTCTATAAGTTTACAGCGACATACCTCATTGGTTTTTTGTTATACACCCAGTATATAATATTATACATTTATAATAAGTTTTATACAAAAATAAGGTTTCATCACCTATATATTTTAACTCACGAAAAACATCATCAAGTACCTCAAATTGTAACGAAATAGTTTCAAATTTTAACCACAACTTCCAAATAATATTGCACTTCAATCATCAATTTGTCAATCACAAAACTCATTTATGAGTCATGAGTTTTCAAACTTTTAAGAAACCCCACTAATGGAGTTCTTAGCTTTTCACTTTTATTCACCCAACCATGTTTAAATCTGTGATGATAAATATGAATATCATCTTCAAAACAATTTCTAACACAAATCTTCTTAATACACTATTAATAGGCGAAAAAATTAAATTATATATAAAATAAATTAAATTAGGTTTGAAAAAAGAATATAGGCTAAAATTAGTTGGGAAAGTACTTCACTGTAATTGTTTCAAAATTGAATAAGACAGAATAACGGAAAAAATCATTCTTTTTGTGCAACTTAGCGGAGTGTTTGGAACCCAATTGTAGCTAAATTGGACAAAGAGAATGAAAATAAGTCAAAAAAAAAAAAAAAGTACCGAAATATGTATACCGTTAAATATAGTGCCACATAGTGTGGCGTTATATACTTTTTTTCTGACAGACGGGTATAAGTTGAAAGGTAGATGTGAAGTGGGTTTTGTCCTTGAGGTACAAGGTTCAAACCCCTACACCAACATTTTATATTTTCCTATTTTTTTTTCACTTTTTGTTTCTTTTCATTATTTGGTTTAAGTGTTTAGATATAAATACTTTAATAAAGAAGTCGTTTTTTATTTCTTTAAAAAATAATCAATAATTTTGATAGTTGTTATTTTGTGTTATACATAAAATAAAATTATTTTTTTTCTTTTATTTTCAAATTAGAATAATAAGTTTTATTTTCAAATTAGAATTTTGGTATAAAATAAAACTTATAATTCTAAAAATTATAACATAAAATTAAATTTTATTTTTATATCTATAAATTAGTTAGATTATAAATCTTCACGTATATAAAACTCAAGAAAATAAGAAATGGTAAATTTGGAAAAGTGAGGATGTTTGTTTGACCTATTAAAATATAATCTACTTTATTAAAGTTGAAATCTTAAAAATAAATATTTTCTTTTATTAAAATGGGCATGTTTGATACTATCTTAAGCAGTGTTAACCTTTTTCAAAATTATTACAATCCAAACATCTTCATACTTATATCAAACAAAAACTAATTAACAAAATATTTTTTCCAATAATTAAACATTGCTATAAACCTGTAGAAAGAAAAAATAGCCTGAACGAGTTTCATGAAAAAGTGAACATCCTTAGCATAAAGTTCAGCATAGAGATTTTTGACAGCAGAGAAGAATTTTGGTATAAAATAAAACTTATAATTCTAAAATTCTAATTTGAAAATAAAAGAAAAAAATTAATTTTGTTTTACATATAACACAAATACCAACTATTAAAAGTATTGGTCATTTTTTAAAGAAATAATAAATGGCTTCTCTATTAAAGTATTTATATGTAAACACTTAAACCAAATAATGAAAAGAAACAAAAAATGAAAAAGAAATAGGAAAATATAAAAATGTTGGTGTAGGGGTTTAACCTTGTACCTCAAGGACAAAACTCACTTCGCATCTACCTTTCAACCAGTGGAACGAGCAGCCTTGTACTACTTTTATATATAGCGCTGGGTATAATAGCGTTATACCCGTCTGTCAGAAAAAAAGTATATAACGTCACACTATGTTGCGCTATACATTAACGGTATACATATTTCGATACTCTTTTTTTTTTTTTTTTTCGTTTTCTTTGTCCAATTTAGCCACAATTGGGTTCCGGACCCCAACTTAGCGCCGTGACAGGGTTTGGTCTTTTTCAGGATGTTGCTGCATCTCATCCCTTCTTTAATGAATTTCTCTCTTGTTAATATTTTGGTTTTTCAACTTGATGTCCGGTATCGAACTATCGATAGGTCCCACTAAATTTGAATTTGCGTCGAAAAGTCTCATATTGAAAGACAAAATATTTCTTAATAAATGTGTATTCATATTCACAACTCAATTTTTTACCTTTAATTAAGGATGATGAAATACTTACAATTCTCCGCCACATTTATTAATGAGTGGACAAAGTAATAATATCATTATGCACTAAGAAACATTCCAGGCTGTGGACAAACACCAAATGTCTGTCTTCAATTATTTTCACTTGTCAATTTTCTAATCCTCTAAATAGGGAGGTGTTACTATAGGCTTTCTCTCGAGTTTTCTCCTCTCTTATGCTTTTTTCCCTTCTCATCTCGCTTTCTTATTTACTTTTTCCTTTTCCTTTTCTTGGCTTCTTTCTTTAAACTTTTTTGGACCTCTAAAGAGAAGATAAAAGATGTGACTCAAGCACAATAACGTCTCATAAGTTTAGCAGATTACACAAGTATGCATTAGGTGTCAGTTTTATACTTTTATATATCCAATAAATTTGAAACTGTAAATTTGAAAGAAATGGTGATATATGATTTACAAATAAATTTTATGGGTGGTCACCTAATTTTGTGTTCATCCAAAAGTTACTTTTTTTCTTTTGTTACGTAAAACTCATTCAACTTTATGTTCATTACTCAAAAATTATTTTTTTTCTTTTGTTACACAAAAATCATTTGTCTATGCTCTAGTTATCAGAATAATCATTTTGACCAGATTTTACAAATCTATCACCTGAAAAGTCTATTATGCCCTTGATATTATAAATCCTCCGATTTATGTAATACCTTCTATATTATATGTTATATAATATAATTTTATTCAGGTTTACTTATAATTAAAATAACTTCATATTATTTTACTTATTTTTTTAATAATATATTAATGGTAGTTTTCAAGGCATATACATAGCATAATTAGTGTTTACCCTTAAAATCGGATAACAATTAAACTTATACATGGTTTTAAGGACATGTGATTTCAGCTGATACCAATTGATAAATATGATGATTAATAATGAAAATTGACAATAATATAAAGCAAACCAATAACAAAATGCAAAGCAACACTCAAGCTAAAACGCCCTCGAATTGACTAATAGCAAAGTTATGAGTATGAAGTAAACTGATGAACAAGACAATAAGAGAAGAAAGCATTGCTCTGATAATGCGAAAGTTAGATGGTTTACAAATGATTAGAATGCCCCTTTATATAGTAAAGGAATTCTACATATGGTACAATTCTAATTTCAGAAGGAATTCTACATATGGTACAATTCTCGGTCTGACATAGTACTGGGCCAATCTTAGATCCATCATCCTGGTCTCGTATACAGATAGTCCCTATATTTTTTACAGTGTAATAACAAGAAACAAATTGAGTCTTCGACTTTTACCCTGATTTGTCATGACGTTATCATCGTGACGTAAGAGACAGAGGCGACCAAAATATCCCATCGGTGAAGTTCCCCAGGTTATTAATGTGTGCAGTTAATGGCCGACCACTAGCAACTTTGAACCGTCACCGTGAAACCCATAAATAGGCTTCTTTTCCACTCTTTCAAACTTTACATTCAACCTCTTTTGTTCTAATCCTCAAAGTTCTTCGCATTCTTCAAGTTTTTCATCTGCAAATCTTCAAGTTTCATTGTTAACCCTTTCTTAAAACACCAAATCTCATCATCTTCATCTTCTTTTAGCGTCAAAACTATATGGAGAAAACGTCAAAGATTGTGCCTAAAAAAGAAACTGCTTCATTATCTCGGCCGACCGACGAGAAAACACCGGTAGAGCCACGCCCTGAGGAGTGCATTTTCGGGGGGTGCGTCATCAATTCCGATTTCAAGATGGATAAAACCTCGCCGATCCCTGGTCGGTGTGAGCCGGTATCGAGATACATATGCTCTATATCCAAGAACTTCCTTAAGCAAGTGAAGAAGGACTGTAACTAGAAAGGCAAGGAAGTGGTGATACCGCCCCCCGAAGAAAACATCACTACCCACGTGGAAGGGTTTTTGAGTGTTTACACTTACCCTTTCACGCTGGGTCCCCTCGATCCCATTATTGTTGATTTCTGCCGCAAATATCAATTAACCCTAGGAAAAATCCACCCCTCCTTACAAAGGATTGTTATTCTGCTATGATTTTTCGTGAGCAAAATCGAGGGGCTCCCTTTGACCCTCGATCACCTTATTAGGTTGTACAAACCCTGACTCTACCAGGTGGGCTAATAAAGCTCCAGCGCCGGATTACCTAGGCGTTGATTTCGAGCTTAGATGAGGGCAAAGACCAAGGATGGATGGGTCGGTTTATCCGAATGAAGACCTCGGACCTGATTCTGGCCGAGAGCGTGCCATTTCCAGAGAAATGGAATACGAAACACAAGTATGATTCCACTATTAGCTTCTATTTGTTATTTTTGCTTCTTCATTTTTTCTCACCGACATTCTTTTCCATGGTGTAGTGGCTGCTTGGATGCCCGATGCAATCCCTTATCTCGAGAGGTGTGTCAGTAGCCTAGCCTCGACTTCTACATATGCTGAGCGCACATGGCGCGACTTGTCAAAGGGCCGGTGGGAGGCCAAAAACCGTGGCAGGTCTCTTTCTCATAGTTACTTATCCACAAAAGTATTTTTCGAGCTTACTCTATTTCCCTTTCTTTTGCAGGTATTGGGAAAGACGCGACCATGAGGCACCCATATGTTGAAGAAGAAATCTTATCTCCCGTTCCGAAGCCGGCAAAAGAGAATACGAGGAAAAGGGCCTCGACTTCTTAGGGGCCAGAGCCTGAGAAGAGGGTGGTTCATAGGCCAAGAAGGAACGTCATCCCCTTGACCGTGGATTCAGTCTAAATCCTAAGGGAGGAAGATGAAGAAGAGGAAGAAAAAGAAGACGACTCCGGGCTGGTGGCCCGAGTAAAGGTGAACTCCGAGGCCAAGAAAGCCACTGAATCGGTGGGAGCCAAAAGCATCCCCCCTCGAGCTGACGGGATCTCAGTAGGAGACTTGGGTAAAGTCCCCAAGCTGGAAAAGGACGAAGGTTCCTCACCTCGGGGAAAAAAGGCGACAGAATCGGCTGTGGAGGCCAATCTCCAGGCTCCTCGAGATGAAAAGAATGCTCCAAGAGACCCACTTGGGGTAATAGAAGTTAGAGATTCCCCGTTACTCCCTTCATTTTCCGAGGAGACGATTCATGAGGCTCAAGCCATGAAGACTTCTTATGCATAAAGAGCCCACGGAGAGGAGGATCCCTTCCGTGGTTATTTTGTCAGAATCGAGGACGCCAGCATCCTGAGTGACGATCTGTTCCTGGCCCCTAGAGTATGTCCTGGGATCAAACGAATAATCGTCATCTCGATCCCGGAGGATGCATGAATTTTTGATGCCCCCATAGGGGTGGTAAGTTATCTTTGAGGTCTGGTCACAGAAAAAGACCAAGCCCTGATGGACGAAGTCGCAACACTGTCTCTCTTTAATGATGCACAACAAGCCTTGAATCGGGTAAGCCTTAACTTCCCTTGTCGATCTCATACTTGTATTTTTCTTCTTGTATAATTTCTTTCCTTCTATTTGTGTAGGCCTTGGTGATTCATCATGAAGCATTTTCTAGGTCCTGAGCAGAACTGAGCCGGTAAGAGGCCGACATTCAAAGGCTCACCGAGGAGAAGAATTCCCTTAAACTTCTCAGTGGGCAAAAAGAAGAAGAATCAAGGATCTCTGAGCTGATCTAGCCGTGCCTCAAAAAGAACAAAGCGAACTGACCGAGCAGGTAAATAAAATCTTAGACGCTCATGGCATCGGTTCGGGAGTGATGGCTAACAATTCGAACTCATAGGTTCAGCAGAAGTTCGAGATGATCGAGCAACTCCGTGGAGAGGTAGATGTGGTGAAGGAGGAGACCTTAGCGTGGAAGCAAAATATGCACCGCCTTGTCTCAGAGAAGGAGGTTGATCAAGCTTTATCGTCCTTGGTTGAAAACCAACTCCAGGGCTTGAAAGAGAAGAGCTCAGCACATGCCAAGAAAATTGAGGAGATCCAAGCTCGGTTGGTCACCGAACTTTCAACAGCTAAATCTGTGGCTGAGAAGGCCAAGGCTGATGTTTAGGTGATCGTGGTCGTCTACCGGTCTGATGCTGAAGCTTCTCAAGCTCAAGCAAAGGAAGTTGTCGACGCTGCTCAAACTCAGGCATATTAGGTTGCCGAGCTTACCAAGTTCCAATCTCGAAGGGAAACCCTCGAGCAGATCCATGGTCGAGGCTCAATATCACTGATGAGATAAAAAATGCTAAAGATCTCGAAGCCAACACTAAATCATTGGCCTCTTCTGATGATGATAGCGTCGGGAGCATGAGCGGGTCTGAGAGCGGAGGGGATCCTGATGGTGAATATGCAGCTCCCGGGGAAGATTAGGCACTTAGGATTTTCCCTTTAAATATTTGTGTGGAACTATGATCGGGCCATGTTGACCTAGTAAATAACTTTTGACATATATACAAAGACCCTTTCCCTTTTCTTCCTGCCTTGTCCTTATTTCATTTTGTTTCATTTATGCCTTATGAAATTGTATCTTTAGGTTCGAGACTTAGGCAATTCTAGCCGAAACTGAACTGGTGTCGAGTGAGTGCTTGCTCAAACTCGAAGTAGGATAACCCTTAGGTTCTAATTGAGCGAGGAAGACCCTTCGAACTCAAAAAAAAAGATGTCCCTTAGGCCTTTGTATTGGGCCGATGTGGCCTTTGCTTTTCCCCGTTTTCGGCTTGAAAAGTTTATTATTATAAAAAAATTTATGCCTTATCACGTAAAAAGAAATTTGTTCGAGAGTTCAAATAATTTTGTACCCATTAGGGTTTTCGAGGATTGATATTACTGCAGCCCTTTGTTTCGTAATGCCTTAGCATGAAATAAGGAATTTGTTCGAGAGTTTGAATAATACTGTACCCATTAGGGTTTTCGAGGCTCGATATTGTCGAAGCCCTTTGTAATATTGCCGAGGGTAGCCTTTTTAACCGGTTTATGAAAATATTCGAAGGCCTATTTTATTTTGGAATTCAGACGTCTCTGAACCGTGTTAATTTGGTCGTAGCCTCTCTAGTTTGGGACTTGCCTCTTGGCCTGTAAAAATCGAGGGTTGCCTTTTTAAGGTGTTATGACCTCGAGATTTTAATAACTTGATCACGTCTATTTTTCGGATGGTAGTCCCCAAGTGTGGGGTTAGTTGTTCGCACTTCATTTGTGATCGTCCCTTAAGCCTATTTACACAATAGATCAAGAGTACGAAATTGTACAGTAAAATTTTTCTAAGGCATGAAATATTTTGCAAGGAAGATACTTCTCGTAATGGATGATTATACATGCGCACATGTTTGATGTTAGGGCTCGAGTAACCTACATGGGCACTGATCATTCGACCGTTTAGCCCTTACAAAATTTACCTATCAAAATCATGTTGACACGAAGTACTTTCCTTGCAACAAAGTTAACATTCGAGGATAATGCCCCCAGTATTCGAGGTTGATTGTAAAGAAGCCTCAGATACTATTGAATTTTTATAAGTTAGCACGAACAATGGTTGCCTCATTAAAAACCTCACCGGAAAAACCCATTTTGGACAAAAACCAGACTAAGGGAAAAAGAGTGCAACACGTGCTTTCAGACCTAAGGATTTCGTGTTGAAGAATCCATCGACGTCTTCGATCGAACACTTGCAATGTAATAATTTAAAATATAAGATCGTACCTCAGCAGTAGTATCATTTGAGGAGTGAAATATTCCAATTGTTTGGTAATTGCTCGCCGTCCACTGTGCCGAGGTTGTAGGATCCTTTTCCGATGATGTCGAAGACCTGATATGGTCCCTTGCAGTTTGGGCCACGTTTTCCTTCATTCGGGTTTCGAGTGTTGAGGGTGAATTTTCTCAGTACTAAGTCCCAGATTTGAAAGTATCAAAGATTGGCTCTTCGATTGTAATACCTTTCGATGTGTTGTTTCTGTGCGGCCATTCAAACGAGGGAGGCTTCCCGTCTTTCATCTAGCAATTCGAGGCTTGTATTCATAGCTTCGCGATTTGTTTCTTCCGTTGCATATCGAAACCTGAGGTTAGGTTCCCTGACTTCGACCGAGATAAGAGCTTCGATACCATAGACTAAAGAGAACGGTGTAGCCCCCGTACTGGATTTTGACGTCGTTCGGTACGCCCAAAGCACCTCGGGTAGTATCTCTCTCCATTTCCCCTTAGCGTCGATCAATCTTTTCTTTAGATTTTGAATGATGGTCTTGTTTGGTGATTCGGCTTGTCCGTTCCCACTAGGATGATATGGTGTCGATAGAATATTTTTAATCTTGTGATCCTCGAGAAATTTTGTCACTTTGCTGCCGATGAACTGCTTTCCATTATCGCACACAATATCGGCAGGCATCCCAGATCAACATATGATGTAGTCCCAAATAAAGTTTACGGCTTCTTTTTCTCTAACTTTCTTGAAAGCATGTGCTTCAACCCACTTAGAAAAATAATCAGTCATAAGCAAAATAATTTTAGCTTTACCTGGAACCGATGAGAGAGGGCCGACGATGTCCATCCCCCATTTCATGAATGGCCACGAGGATAAGACCGAGTGAAGTTGTTCCCCGGGCTGGTGAATCATTGGTGCATACTTTCTGTATCCTTTTCCATATCGGCCTAATATTATCTTACTTTGATAACCTTGTGAACCAATGATTCGGGATTTCCACAAGTGCCTTCATGAATCTCCCGTACATAGTCGGTGTCTCCCAGTCCCAAACATATCACCATTGGTTGGTAGGACATTCTCCTGAACAGTGTTCCATCCTCGGCCTAGGTGAACCGTGTTGCCTTTGTGTGTAGAGTCCTCGACTCCTTCGGTTTTCATAGGAGCTTCCTGTTCTTTAGGTATTCGATGTACTTATTTCTCCAATCCCAGGTTAGACATGTAGAATTTATTTCGGCATGGCCCTCTTCAATCACTGATCTCGAGAGTTGACGACAGTCCCCGAGCTGAGTTTTTCATTTTCAAGTGACGACCCCAGATTTGAAAGGGTATCGACCTCGCTATTCTGTTCCTGAGGTACATGTTGTAAGGTCCACTCTTTAAATCGATATAGAGTCACATGTAGATTTTCCAACTACCTATGCATCCGATCCTCTCGAACATCGAAAGTCCTGTTGACTTGGTTAACCACAAGTAGGGAATCACATTTGGCCTCGATGACCTCTGCTCCCAATCTTTTAGCTAGCTCGAGACCTGCAATCATGGCCTCATACTCAGCTTCATTATTAGTTAATTTCGAAGTTATGATAGATTGTCTAATTGTATTACCAGTGGTGGCTTCAAAATGATGCTCAGTGATGACGTCAAAATCCACTACTAAAAAGTAAATGGACACGGTTGCATGCAATATAATTTACTCAACTATGAGTTGAGGTCGAATCCCACAGGGAACAATATGTAGGAGATTAGGAATGTAAGAGAAATATCACTTTTTATGCAATGCCGAACACTTAGAATTTTATTGTGAAAATTTTTATAACTATATGCAAAAATGTAAGCTAACATAGAAAGCAAGTAAAATGGTCAATGGCTACAAGTATGGATGCATCAGGAATTACACTCAAGTAATGATCCAATGTATTTCACGATTTTAAAAATATGAGCGAGTTTATGTTAATTAGCCTCGGGTAATAATTCTAAGTTAGATTCTTATGAAAACTAACAAGACTTCCTTATTGAATTATCCCTAAAACAATTAAGAGATTAAGCACACCCGAATACGGCTACAAGTAGTTCAATCCTATCCCTAGGTAGAATCTATAAAATGAGGGTTAAAGCCTCAAGTTCTTGTTATTTAATCATTACCAACCCCAAATAATCTTTCCCAAACTTAACTCGGAGTTAATGGGCGAGTCCTAGGGTTATTTAATCCTTTTGGAAACATTAAAGAACAATAATAATTAAAGAAACAGTAACTCACTTCATAATAAATAAAAATCGTTCAATACATAATCACAACAAGATATTTAATCCACACTTTAATTATGAATATTCCCATAAATAAGATTCAAGTGTTGGGAAAAATAAAACACACTTAAATATTCAATACAAAGCATGGAAATGAAGAATGATCATAAATGAGTAAGAAATTCTCAACCAAAAGCTTCAAATCTTCAAGACCCAAGTGTGTGTGCAAGAACCCTAGCTTCCAAAACTTGTTCTCTCTAGTCTAAGGACTGAAAAATAAGCCAGAGATATGTAAAAGATCTGCTAGGTCGTGTATTTGTGGGTTTGGAATTGAGGAGATGTGAATTTCCAAGTCTGCCCAGGTCTGAAGCCCGTTGACCGCACCTATGGAAGTATCCTCGCATGTGCGTCTCCGCAGATGCGGATCGTCTATCGCAGATGCGAACTTTGAAGGGGGAACTCTGGATTTGTAGAAGCAAACTTGCATCCGCAGATGCGGACTTAAAGCGCAGGAGCGCTCCCGTAGATGCGTTGGTCAAATAGCAGATGCGATTCCTGCCTTCCAGGTATTCTTCCATAAATGCGGCCATTTTCTTGCAGATACGAGGTCGCAAAAGCGATCAGTGTTCCGCAAATGCGGAGTCACTGAAGAGTTTTGCATTTTTTCCACTCTTTTTTTCTCAATCCCGCTTCAATTGAATTCAAATCACTTCATGGCATCATTTACCTGAAAGTATAACAATACACACCATAAACGACCTCCTATTATAATTAAATGACGCAAAATCTAAAGAATAGAGACTAAAATGAGTGGTAAAATCACCACTCATCAACACCCCCAACTTAAAGCTGTTTCTTGTCCTCAAGCAAATCAAAACCAACGATTCAATGAGGTTCTACCATTTAAAGCACAAATAGTATTTCTATCATTTGCAAATCACATTCTCCAATTAAGCACCATCTTATGGATTTGGTTGGTACTAATAATTAGGCTCAAGCACGTGAATCTTAATCAAATAACTCCCTCATTTAAAAACACTTCCAAGAATTGCAAAGGAGTTTCAAAATAATCAAGTGACAACAGAAAGCCTCAAGAAGTGACTCAAAAGTACTAGTCCACTACATATGCTCAATTTACTCATTTTTGGGTACATCAATGTCACCAATCCATCTTAATTTACGCTCCTTCACAAGAAAGAAAGTCCCAAAATTACCATACTTACAATTACAACATAAGGGACATGCACAAAGACACTCACTCTCAATAAAGAATTTCAAGTGTTACAAAATATCATGCCATACAATTGCTCTTATTTTAATTCGCTGCTTATTCAAGATTATTCGGTTGGAGATACCATAAGGACTTTTTAAGCTTGTAATGTAGGTTTAGGGAAGGGTCGGATAAGCATTTGGGATACAAGTGACTACACCCTCCTTGAACACTACTCACATTTCTCTTTCTTTTTGCACTTTTCTTCTTTTTAAACCACATAGCCCTTATTGACATCTAGTTACCAACATAGAACCACCTTAAAGTACCTCTCTAATTTTATCATGATTCTATATTTATATATACACATATGTTTCTCTTTTTTTTATTTTTTATTTTTTTATATAACCCTTTTTTTTTCTTTTGGAGCTTGAGTAACTTCATATGAACAACTTTGAGGTATATGGTTCTACACTTAATGTACAACCTTACAAATTTCCAACTTGACACCACACCCCTAACTTAGTCTTTTAGCCCCATTCTCAATATTCAAGGAGAGACGAGTTCGAAAGAGGGAATTATTTCACAAAAGGGTAAAGGTTTGTAATAAGGTGGCCAAAGAAAAGGTTAAAGGCTCAAATGGGGTAAACTAGTGATTATTTTTTTATACTTCAATACAACACAAGAGGGGGGAGGGGGGGGGGCGTGATTTGTGTGGTGTCCAATTTTTCGCGTGCACAGATTACAGAAGGACCTTGTTCTTCTATGTGTTCTTACTACTACTGTTGCGGAATATTAAGTATAGAAATTAAAGAACACAAAGATTTTTACGTGTAAAACACCCGGCTCAAAAGGTGAAAAAACCACGACCTACTTCCCAGTAGTATTTTCCCAAACTCTTTACTAAATCAGTGAGCCAGAACTGCATCTACAAAAACTCTTTTGTAAACCTAGGATTACCTCTAATACCTTGTGGCAAACCAGCCTATAACTGTTTGCGACAACTTCAAGTTAACTCTAACTTGAAAACACAAAGTACCTATTACATATGCTTCTAGATAAAGCTGAAAGGTACAATATAAACCACCTACTACAAATAAACTAGACTAAAAGACAAACAATTAAAACTGGTTCTTCTAGCTGGTTCAAGTAGCTTTAGGTTTGCTCACTCAAATCTCACACGAACTGCTTGCAAAATTGCCTTTCTATTTTGCTCTCAATTCACGTGTTACTTATGCTTTTGTGCATACCTATACAATAAGAACATCCTGCAATATATAAGGTTAGTTGATAAATTATTAACTAGAATCCTAATTCTACTCTTCCTTGGTGGAAGAGTTCTAGTTAATCTCAAATCCTAAATCCCTCCTTATCTTAGATATTGTTCTTATTGAGTAAGAAGTCCTTCTCCTTATAGTGTTTGCAATCTTTTCGATCAGGAGATATCTTATTCTGCCAGAATACGCTTATCTCCTGCAGGTGCATCTTACGTGCCTTGGCTCTTCCTGTGTCTATGTCTACCAGTGATGGACCTGGTTCATTTATGGGTTCCTTTGTCAATCTTCAAAATTGTTCTCTTTTTTTGTGCCAACAAATTTCTTCTTTTTGATGATGATAAACTTTGTGCGTCCATAAGCTTAGGCCTTTTCAACTTAATCCAACATTGACACATATTATAGTATTAAGCACTTATCATGAAGAACCAGGGTCATTAGGTTATGAATATCACTGTTTAGAGCACAACCATTTCCCCCCC
>ML432847.1:27970-55927 GCA_005239525.1 Nicotiana knightiana
CCACCCCCCCCCGTTCTGGCATCATTGAAAAGTTGCAAAAATATGTGTGAATCCTAGATAGTTAAAAATCACGCATGGCCACTAGGGCAATTGCCAATGCATTCATGGATTAATCATCAATAATCAAATAAGAATCCAAACTATCAAGGAAATATAGACAATGAATAGGAACAAAAGAAGCAAACTTCATTGATAGAGAATACGATTCTGCCACAATCCACAAAATTAAATAAAACAGTTAAAACATGAGCAACAAAAAGAAAACATCCCAAATCTGGGTCACTGAAAGTTCTAGGCAGGCTAGGTAATTAAGGCTTGGAAGAATTGGGGACTTGGTTTTTGGTTTGGAGAAGGTGAAACATGTCTTGAAGAATTCACTCATTCTTCTCCCTTTCCTTTGTGAGCTCATTTCTAAGAGCATCTCTCTCAGATTCTACCTTAGCCAAAGGAGTCTTCAGCCTTGCTATCTCAGCATCTTTTGTCCCACTCTCCTACACTAAGGTTCTGACCTTGATGTTGACAGGTGTCTTTTTCGATGAACCAGGTTCATTAGGAATGGAATGAATCTCACAATCACAAGCAAAAAGAGTATTGATCCCAAATTGGTCTTTGCTTATGGCCATCTCCCACTTCTTCTGTGACACCTTATAATGAGCAAGAACAGTAGTGAGAATGAATCCATAGGGTATGTCATAGGCTTTGGAGCCGTTGATAACCCTGTCTAAAAGTTGAAGGATGAACCCATGCCAGTTTATCTGTATCCTACTATCCAGACATTCCATCAAGACCAAGTCCATGTAGTTAGAAATATGCCTCCTTTCCTGCCTGGGTAGTACACACTTGTTGATGAATTCAAATAACATCTTGTGGGGCGACTTCATTTCACTCTTATAAACTTCCTTGGGCTCATTTTCTTCTTCATTATCACATAACTTTCTAGTGATAACCAGGGCAGTTGGAAGAGAGTCCAGACTTGGCCATTTCTGCCTTGTATAGTCACCATAACTTTCAGAGTGTATATCAAGGATTTCACCCAGCTCCTTAGCATCAAAAGAAATTTGAACCCCTTTCACCAAGCTGGTGACTCTGTTATCCTTTACCTCAGGATTGACCATGAATTCCACAATCTCATTCCTTGTCAGTCTTCCATCTAGCTGAAGGACCATGTCCTTCCAGTATCCCCTTCAAGATTGTTTGTTTGCCAAACTTGGTTAGCTTGTCCTTTTCACCATCAGAATCATCCTCCTCTTCACCACTCCATTCTTCCTCTTCAGTAATTTTCACTTGCTTGGCTTTCACTACAGACCTGGTTCGTCTAGCCAAGATAAAGGGTTAAGCAGACTTAGAAAAAAATGAAGACTTCTTTGAGGAAGTCTTCGCTTTCTTGGACTTAGGGGTCTGAACCTCTACCTCAACTGCCACTTCTTCACTTTGATATACTAGGTCCATCTCATCCACTTCAACCACCTCAACAGGCTCAACCACTTTTTCTTTCCTCTTTTTCACACTTTTCTTCTTACTCTCCTCTAAAGCTCTCTACAACTCCTCCTCACTTTGCTTTAACTTGCTCCTTGTAGTTCTTCCTCTTAGGAGAGGAATTCCAAAAGTCTTAGAAGGAGCAGCCTTCCTTTTCTTTTTGTCTCTTGCTGTGCCAGGGGTTGTTTCTTTAGGCGTTCTTTTTTTCTTGGGTTTGTAACTGTCACCTATCTTTTTCAAGAGATCAGCTGTGTTTCCTCAACAACTGAACCAAGTTCATCTGCTTGATTTCCAAGATTCTCTAGCCCTTTAGCGGCTTCTCCCTATCCACTTCCCCTTGAGTTCTTGCTACTTTCATCCACCTTTTCTGGCTCAGCTCCACAGATAACCATTCTAACAGTTTCAGAGGTGGGTGAAGAATCAACCACTTCTTTCCCTTTTCCTTTCTCATCACTCCGTACTACCTCACTCTCGTTTTATTTTTCTATTTTATTTTTACCTCCTCTCCTTCTTGTCTCATGTATTCCTTCATCCACCACAGACCCAAGCAGTATGAACCTATTTTCTATATTTTCAGCAACATCAGAGATAACCCCAGAAGAAGGGTTTGGGACAGATGTTACCTACTCAGAATCGAAAGACCCAGTTTCTTCCCCCTCAGTCGCCGACTTGAAAGAGTCATCAGATCTTTGGGAATCTTGGGCTTGTCTTTCTTGAAGCTGGGCATTTAATTTTCTTGAATGCTCTCCTCTAGCTATAGTTTTTCTAGCAGCATTTTTACTCGCCTTCTCCTAGGTTGAGCGGTACTGTTGGGTTGAGGGATAGTGGAAGAAGAGGAAGGGGTAGGTGGATGGGGAGTAGCAGGATTATCGCTGGGGTTAGTCATTTTGAGTATGGTTCTGTAAGGAAGGAGATGGCTTGAATGAAATTTGAAGGCAAAGAGAAGAGAGAAAGTTTCGACGGTTTTAAGAAATTATGAGGAATTTGCAAGGATGATGATGGGGGATTTAAAAGAGGAGAGTAATTAATACACAGCGACAACTTTTTGTAGTCAAATAGAAGTCTAATAATCCTAAAATTTCAGTTTGAATTGACGGTTAAGGCTTCCCTAGAATCTAGGTATTTTAATTTAGTGAGGATTCTTATTGAAACGGAACTGGTTCAAATTTAATTGGATAAGATTTGGAAGATTTTGGACTTGAGTAGAACTCTGCTCATGATTTAAATATTAGTATTTCAAATTGTGCAGAGTGTAGAAAACATACCTCGCTATTCAGATGAACAACATTGATGAACCAGGTTCTTCACTAAGAATCCTCTTGATCATGTCTCAATTTGCCAAAATAGAGAAAATTTCATTAGAGACCAGTGAGTCATATTAACACGTGGCACAGGAGTATACTGTTTACAGTATGAGACTGAGCAAAGATTAATCTAGTTATTTACACAAATTCCAGATTTTCTAACCAATTGTTTTTCATTTTTATGTACATTCTGAACTAGTTCCATTAAGTGATCTTAATCATCCCTAATTCTAACATGTTCCTTTCAAAGTGCTCTCTACTCAATACTTTTGTAAAGATGTCATCAATCTGTTTATCAGTAGCACATAACTCTACAGTGATCAATCCCTTTTCATAATTATCCCTTAAAAGGTGTGTGCTTAGTTCTCTTGTGATGAAAGAGGTTCTTAGTCATACTAATTTCGTTGGTGTTATCACAAAAGATAGGGATACAACCAACATCGATTCCAAAGTCCATAAATTGTCGTTTAATCCATAATAATTGAGCACAACATGAGGCAACATCAACATACTCAGCTTCAGCAGTAGATAAGGCCACACAATTTTGTTTTTTTGTGGCCTAAGAAACAAGACATGAGCCAAGAAAATGTGCCATACCTCAGGTGCTATTTCTATCCACAAGAAAACCTATATAGTCAGCATCGGCATATCCCAAAAAAATAAAATTACTACCTTTTGGATACCAAAGACAAAGATTAGTGGTGCCTTTCAGGTATCTCGAGATTCTTTTGACAGCACTCAAGTGGGATTCCTTTGGATTTTTCTGAAGTCTTGCACAAAGGCCTACACTGAAAACAATGTCAGGTCTACTAGAAGTGAGATACAATAATGAACCAATCATTCCCCTATACAACTTCTGATCAACAGATGAACCAGGTTCATCTACATCCAACTTTGTGGCAGTTGCAATAGGAGTGTCGATTTCTTTGGAAACTTCCATTTTAAACCTTTTAAGCAACTCTTTTACATACTTCTGCTGATGGATCATAGTTCCATTTGAATTTTGTTTAATTTTTAATCCTAAAAATAAATTAAGCTCACTCATCATGCTCATTTCAAATTCACTCCCCATTAGTTTAGCAAATTCTTTACTTAGCTTATCAGTAGTTGCTCCAATATTATGTCATCTACATATATCTGAACTACCAAGAGATCTTTACCTTTTTTTTTAAGAACAAAATGCTGTCAATTTTACCTCTCTTGTAGTCATGCTCAAGCTAAAAATTTGATAATCTTTCATACCATGCTCTTGGAGCTTACTTGAGTCCATAAAGTGCTTTGTCAAGTTTGTACACATGATCAGGATTTTCTTCGTTCTCAAACCCCAAAGGTTTCTTGACAAACACTTCTTCTTTTAAATAACCATTTAGGAAGGCAATCTTTACATCCATTTGGTGAAGGGTGAATTCCATGTAAGCAGCAAAGGATATGAGGAGTTATAGCTTCCAGCCTTGCCACTGGAGCAAAAGTTTCATTATAGTCTATGCCTTCCTCCTGAATATATCCTTGAACCACCAATGTTTCCTTATTCCTTATAACTGTTCCATATTCATCAAGTTTGTTTCTGAAGACCCACTTAGTACCAATTATTGATCTATCCAAGGGTCTTGGTACCAGATGCCAAACTTGACTCCTTTCAAATTGGTTGAGTTCATCTTGCATTACATTTACCCAGTTTGCATCCTGCAAAGCCTCAGCAACATTTTTAGGTTCAATAAGAGATAAGAAAATATCAAAAGCACAAAGATTCTTTAAAGAAGATCTGGTTTTGATTCCAGATGTTGGATCAATAATGATGTTATCAATAGGATGAGAACTTTGATATCTGTAGGATTTCACAACCAACTGGTTACCGCTTGATGTTCCTTCAATGTTTTGTTGCTGTGGAACTGGTTCAAGGATAGGTTCCACTGAAGTTTGAGAATTATTTCCTCTTTGTTCTATTCCCCCTGTCATGTTGCTCGGGATGGATGAACCTGTTCCATCACCTGTTCCTTCCTCCAGTGTAGCTTCAATCTGGGCTTTGGTTTCATTTAAGTTTCTAACCAGCCAAATTGCTTCGTCATCTTGTTCTTGTCTCTCAGAAAGAATGCTAGTTTCATCAAAAACCACATGAACACTTTCTTCAACACACATAGTTCTTTTGTTATAGACTTTATAAGCTTTACTATGTGAATAATATCCCAAGAATACTCCCTTATCACTTCTGGGATCAAAGTTACCTAGGGAGTCTTCACCATTGTTGTGCACAAAGAACTTGAAACCAAATACCCTAAGGTGAGATATATTTGGTTTTCTCCCCGTAAGTAACTCATAGGGAGTCTTCTCTACAAGAGGTCTTGTCATGCACCTATTTATGACATAGCATGCAGTATTTGCAGCTTCTGCCCAGAAGCTATGGGTCAGTTTACTAGAAAGAAGCATAGTCCTAGCCATATCTTCAAGTGTTCTGTTCTTTCTTTCAACTACTCCATTTTGTTGTGGAGTTCTAGGAGCAGAAAAATTATTAGCTCATCACAAAATTCAGCAAATTTAGCATTTTCAAATTCAGTACCATGATCAGACCTAATTGATGCAAGTTGATTTCCTAGTTGTTTCTGAGTTTTTCTAACAAAAGAAATGAACATGTCAAATAATTCATCTTTAGATATAAAAATAATGTCCAGGTAAACCTAGAGTAATCATCAACAAGCACCATCACATATCTCTTACCACATATGCTTAATGTTCTCATCGAACCACAGAGATCCATATGAACCAGTTCCATCGTTCTGGTAGTACTTACCACTTTCTTGCATTAAAAAGAGGGTCTTACATGCTTCCCCTTGCACAAGCCTCACAAACTTTGTCTTCCTTGAACTTAATGTTAGACAGTCCTATCACCAAGTCCTTGGAGGCTAATTTGTTGAGTTGACTCAGACTTGCACGTCCAAGTCTCTTATGCCAAAGGAGGGGATCACTGTCCATCACACTCAAGAAAGTTAGTTCATTTTCTGAAAGTGTGGACAGATCTACAATATATATATTGTTCACTCTGTTTACCTGCAAAACAATCTTGTCAGTGATAAGATTTATCCCAAAATATTTAGTAAAGGTGAATGCTACCAAGTTACCTCTATCACACAATTTTGATACACTTAGTAGACTGTATTTCAGGTCATATATCAAGCAAACATTCTCAATGGAATGCGAGTCATTCTTACCAACCTTACCAACCCCAATGATTTCACCTTTATTTCCATTTCCAAATGAGGCATTTCCTCCTTTGAAGTCCTCAAGTGAAAGGAACTGGTCCTTGCTTCCTGTCATGTGATTTGAGCAGGCACTATCGATGTACCATATTTGGCTGCTCCCCTTTACTTGAACCTACAAAAGGAAACCGAGGGTTAGTATTAGGAACCCAAACTAGGTTGGGTTCCATTCTATAAGCAAAAGGATGATTAAATTATTTTTAGCCCAACTTGGTAACTAGTTCTTCCCTTGAACAAAATTTTTATTCTTTTGACTGGCCTTTTCTTTTGCATTACATTCACTTTTATAGTGACCAATCTTACCACAGTGAGTACAAATCTTGTTCTCAGGAAGAGTGAGGTACTTGCTTTTAGGATCCCACTTAGGTAGCTGATTCCCAAAGCCAAGTCCTCTTCTATTACTACTATGTTGTTCCTATAACGATGATAGAGCATCGGAGGACCTGTTCCATTTGCTAGTTTTGTCTAGTTCATGCTTGACCTTGCCTAGATCCTCCTTCAACACTCTTACCTTCTCATCCTTCTTATACAACTCATCTTTCAATTTACCTACATTTTCTTCTAGAGTGAGTTGTGTGCAATCAACTGTCTTTTTACTTGTTTCTAATTTTAGTTTTAGATTTTCAGATTTTAACTCAAGAACATTTGCTTCAAATGTATGAACCTGGTTCTTCCGTTCAGTATTCTCACTCACAGTCTCACTGATTTTGAGTTCCAGGTTCTTACACTTTGCTTTTAAAATCACATAATTCTTAGACAGTTGTTCCTTTTCTTTATTTATAACCTCAGATTCATCAATGAAATCTAGCAATAATTCAGAGAGTTTTTCTTTAGACAAAAACTTAATCTTGTCTTTGAGATGAATTATACTTACCTCAGATTCCTCATGATATTCCTCGTCTGATTCTCCAATTACATAAGTGCTTGTTCATCTCCATATTCATCATCTGATTCCTCATCTGAACTTTCTCCCCAAGAAGCAACCATAGCCTTTTTTTTATCCTTTATTCTTCTTGGGATGAACCTGTTCCCTCGTTCAGATCTTTCCTTTTTCCATTCAATTTCCCATTGAGGGAAGTTATTGATGTGATGATCAGTCTTCCCACTCTTGTAGCAGCCCTAATTGGTTGTTTTTTCAAGAACCCTTATTTTGTTGTAATTTCCACCTCTCATAAGGTATTTCTTGAAGCCCTTGATGATCATGGCCATTTCATCTTCCTCTAGATCAACACCTTCAGTGATTCTGAGTGCCAGGCTTCTTTGCTTCTTGGGCATATCCATCTTCATGGTCTGCCTTCTAAGTTCATAGACAGTGAGATTTCCTATCAGCTCATCCAATTTAAGAGTTGCAATGTTCTTCGATTCCTGAATTGCAATGATTTTGCATTCCCAAGAAACTGCAAAAACCGTTGTCAAAATCTTCTCAACTTTGTCTTCTTCAAGAAGAGTCCTTCCAAGAGACTTAAGTTCATTAGTCAGTATGGTGAACCTTGTATATATCTCTTGGATAGTTTCTCCTTCCTTCATAGTAAAATTCTCATATTCAGAATATAGTAGCGTACCTCTGGACCTCTTCACTTGAGGTGTTCCTTCATGACCCACTTGCACGGTGTCACAAATTTCCTTAGCAGTGGTACAACTTTGAATTCTATTGTACTCGTCTGGACCAATTCCACACACAAGCCATTTCTTGGCCTTAGCATTCTTTTCCCACTCTCTCAAGTCCTCAGTAGTGCAGTCAGCTCTTGTATTTGGCACATCTACTCCTTCAGCATTCTTCTTCATAGTAGCCAAAGGACCATCAGTAACAATGTCCCATAGCTCGTAGTCTTCTCCAATTATGTGGTCTCTCATTCTATTCTTCCACCAGGAGTAGTACTGGCCATTGAAGAGTGGAGGCCTAGCAATTTATTGTCCTTCCCAGTTCCCAAGTGGTGCACTCATCTTGATCTTCTCCTAAGGTGTTAGCCTTTTCAAGGATAACCTTCTGTGATACCAATTGATGTTTTATACTTCATTACCACACAAGAGGGAGGGGGGGGGGGGATTAGTGTGGTGTCCAATTTTTTGCGTGCACAGATTATAGAAGGACCTCGTTCTTCTATGTGCTCCTACTACTACTGTTACAGAATAATAAGTACAAAAATTAAAGAACACAAAAAATTTTACGTGAAAAACACCTGGCTCAAAAGGTGAAAAAACCACAACCTACATCCTAGTAGGATTTTCCAAAAACTCTTTACCAAATCAGTGAGCCAAAACTACATTTACAAAAACTCTTTTATAAACCTAGGATTACCTCTAATCCCTTGTGGCAAACCAGCCTCTAACTGTTTGCGACAACTTCAAGTTAACTCTAACTTAAAAACACAAAGTACCTATTACAGATGGTTCTAGATAAAACTGAAAGGTACAAGATAAAACTATCTACTACAAATAAACTAGACTAAAAGACAAACAATTGGAGCTGGTTCAAGTAGCTTCAGGTTTGCACACTCAAATCTCACACGAACTGCTTGCAAAATTGCGTTGCTATTTTGCTCTCAATTCACGTGTTACTTTTGCTTTTGTGCAGACTTGTACAATAAGAACATCCTGCAATATATAGGGTTAGTAGATAAAAAATTAACTAGAATCCTAATGCTACTCTTCCTTGGTGGAAGAGTTCTAGTCAATCTCAACTCCTAAATCCCTCCTTATCTTAGATACTGTTCTTATTGAGTAAGGAGTCTTTCTCCTTATCGTTTTTTCAATCTTTTCGATCGGGAGATATCTTATTCTGCCAGAATACGCTTATCTCTTGCATGTGCATCTCACTTACCTTGACTCTGCCTGTGACTACGTCTACCAGTGATGGACCTGGTTCATTTATGAGTTCCTTTGTCAATCTTCAAAACTATTGTCTTTCTTGGGCGACCAGTGATAATATGTATGCAATGGTAGGCTTGAAAGGCTAAAGAATCTTTTTTTTAAAGAAAAAAATCACAAAGAATGCCTAAAGTCATCCCTCCAACTAAACATAATTAACATTAGCATTGAAAGACCAACCAGGTAAGTTCTAGATGATAGAAGTAAACACAAGAATTTTTTATAACAAAAACGAACACACATGTCACATGAACTAATCAAGATGGATAAATTTCACTTCTTAATAAGAGCATCTAGAGCAATATCATGCCAACTAGTGGGCAAAGAGATACCAAAAGAGCCAAAAAGTTATCACAAAAGTTATTCTTCCCCATGCAACTCACTTTTTCAATATAGAACCAAAATTCGGAGGGGTATTCTTAATTCACACTTCACATACAAGAGACTAATTTTATTAATACCAAATAATCCAAAAGTCTCCACATAACAAAACAAGACTAATTCCCTTAAGAAAGTCATCACGCCATCCATCATAGGGAAAAGTCACCCGGTTCAATACAAAAATATTCCCCAGGAAAGAACCGTAGCATAAATAAAACCCAAGGAAATACTACTAAAGAATTAAAATATAAAATAAAACTATTAAAGAAGATAAAATAAACACTAAAGAAATAAAATAAAATAACAAAAACTACTTAAAGAAACTAAAATAACAAAAGAAACTAATACTAAATGAACAAAAATAACATAAACTAAAAACTACTAAAGAAAATAAATAAAGAAAGAAAAATAAAATAGAATAGTAAAAGTGACTAATCTGGAAAATGTACAACCAATCACAACTACACTCGGCAAGAGCACATGATAAGCAATAATAAAATAAGCCCGGCAAGGGCACACAATATTCATACCACAACATAAACCCGACAACGGCACATATATAGCATCAATGTACAAATAAAGTATACTCCCTAAAGCCACCCCAAACTAAAAACGTTGCAGTTTCCTCACTGCACAATATCAAAAGAAAATAAGAGTAGTTTGAGGGTCTCCCTGAGGTCTGCATCAGACTAGCAGACTGCGGGAGAAGGGCTAATTACTGCTGCTGAGAACTCTCACCCTCATCATCATCAATATCATCAGCATCATCATCAACACTCGACATGAAAGAGTAGTCCTCGCTATCCCCAGCATCAGCAACAGTTATCTTCCTGTTCGGCTGCCCCTATTTGAAGATGGCTTTGATGCCTCTCCACATTTTGATCATAAACTTGCTCTTCTTCTTGTTTCTCGCTTTCTCCTTTTCGAAGTCTGATTGAAGATATACATGTGCCTTGGCCAAGTTTCCATAGGCTGCCTCGAGTGTAACGATCCGACCGATTGTTTTGCATTATCAGACCCTGTTCCCCTAAATGAAACTTCCCATAGCGGCATTTTTATGATTTATGACTTGCGGGGACTTGTGGTCCAGGATTGGGAGGTGTTTAGAGTGCAATAGGAACAATTGGTTCCTTAAGGTTGGCCTTTAAGGCCAAGTTTGACTTCGGTCAATATTTCGGGTAAACAACCTCGAAATCGAGTTTCATCATTTCTGATAGCTTCGTGTGATGATTTCGGACCTTGGTGTATGTTCGGATTGGGTTTCTGATGACCTGGGGGCATTTCGGCGCCCAATATTGAAATAAGAAGTCCCTTAAGTTCATATCTTGGTTTGGGTCATTTTTTTATGTTATCGAGGTCCGAATGGAATTTCGAGACCATGAATAGTTCTGTTATGTTAATTATGACCTGACTGCAAAATTTGGTGTCATTCCGAGTTGTATAGGTCGGTTCGGCGCGTTGTGAGCGAAGTCTAGAAAACTTAAAATTTCTAAGTTTGGTCCTTGGGGTTTGGGGGTGTGATTTTGAGTTTTAGCGTTGTTTTGGGTGTTTCGAAGGCTCAAGCGAGTCCGTATTATGATTTGAGACTTGTTGGTATATTTGGACGGGGGCTCAGGTGGGCCCAGGTGCCTCCCAAAAAGCACACGAGGCTAAAAACTAGCTAAAACAACTGCTGGTGCAGCTGTTGCTGGTGTGACCGCAGGTGCGGTTGCCCAGCTGCAGGTGCGGGACCGCTCCTGCGGTCCCAATCTCGTAGGTGCGAAAACCCAGGGGCCCCCTACCTTTGCAGGTGCAGAACAATTTTCGCAGGAGCAGGTCCGCTGGTGTGGAAACCCCTCCGCAGGTGCGATCCCTAGCCCCCTCGCCATTTTCCGCAAGTGCGATTCTTTTCTCACCGGTGGGGGACTGCAGGTGCGGTCCCTGGGTCGCAGGTGCGGAAACCCCTGTAGGCAGGCCTATTTAAATGTTTAAACATGGGTTTTCTTCATTCTTTCTCATCCAAAACTCCATTAGAGAGCCTTCAAGCTTAAGCAACACCCTCCACGACCTATATACTGCCAAGGTAAGTAAATTCCTTACTTAACACTAGTTTTAAACATAAATTTCCCTAGTTAAAATATCAAATTCATGAAATTGGGTAGTAACTTTAGGGCTTTTGAAGAACTTGTGAATTATCCTTTTAAGGCCATGAATTCAAGTATAAATCACATAATTATGATCCTTAGGCTTCGGGTGAGTGATTACTTCGAGAATTTTTGGAATATGAGCGTGCGGGCCCGGGGTTGGATTTTGGAAATTTCTCAAGAATGTTAGGTTATTGAAAAATTAGGATAATTTTCCCTATTTTTGAGCATGCATTGATGTCATTGTACCGTATTTGGCTAGTTGCGAGTCCTTGGGTGTAGAGTTCAGAGATTCGGGCGCATCCTTGGTCCGAGGGGTAGATTCAACACGAGGCGAGTCTCCTTTATAACCTTGTAAGAGGTAATTGTCCACATAGGTGTTATATATGTTGCGTGTAATTGTTTTGGGGGCTACGTGCGTACCATGTGACGAGAGTCCGTACGTAGTGACTATTTTATCATATCAGGTAGATTTAGGGCTCATGAGCATGCCATTACATGCCTTATGTGTGTATTTAGCCAAACTTTGAGTTGTTTATCATCCTTGAACCTGCATGCTTATTATCTTTGAACTAGTATGCAAAAATGGTAGAGAGTTGCCTCTGAAATTCCGGCGAATAGACCTTTGTTACAAGTATAGCCTCTACTAAGCTTATTGATAATTCTGAAATATATATATATATATATATATATATATGTATATATATTTATGTTAATTATACATATGAGTCAGCACTCAAGTCGTAGGTATGATTCGCGATCGAGGGGATCTTTATGTTAATTATATATATATATGAGTCAACACTCGAGTCGCAGGTATGATTCGCGATCGAGGGGATCTTTATGTTAATTATATATATGAGTCAGCACTCGAGTCGCATGTATGATTCGCGATCAAGGGGAGCTTTATGTTAATTATATATCTGAGTCAGCACTCGAGTCACATGTATGACTCGCGATCGAGAGGAACTTTATGTTAATTATATATATATATGAGTCAACACTCGAGTCGCAGGTATGATTCGCGATCGAGGGGAGCTTTATGTTAACTATATATATATGAGTTCATGTCTATATATTTCTTACGACTCAGGCCGGTTGTCCTATCCTTTTGTGCGCTTGAGGCTATTGGGTACTGTTTTCCATTGATATTGACTTGACAGATATTCTGGGGAAAAAGGAAAGTGTACATTGTTGCTTATTTTCAGTACTTACCTGGTTTTCTGTATTTGATAGATATCTGCTGCTTACTGTCTCACATGTCTACTACATTCCGTATATCCTGTTTACATTATTACTGTTTGACCGTAGTGAGTGTCATGTCGACCTCTCGTCACTACTTCTACGAGGTTAGGTAGGATACTCACTGGGTACATTTCTATTATGTACTCATGCTGCACTACTGTACTTAATTGTACAGGTTCTGAGGCTGGTGTTTCTGGTTATCCGATCGGAGCTTGACTTATCTTCCGGACCGGACTCCACGGTAAGCTGCACCCCTTGACGTTTCTCAGCTGTGCTATGGAGTTATCTTTTGTCTATATTCTGTTTATTCCTCTCAGACATCAGTACAACCTTGTATTATCTTTTGTACATTCTACTAGTTCGCTTGTTGACTTGTGACACTAGTTCCTGGCACGCACTTAGTAGATTCTATTTTGGGACTGTATATGTACATATTGGATCACGATCATTTTTTGTTGTATGTATTTAAATTGATAAATGCTTCCGCTTTTATTTTAAATAGGTTAATTGTAAAACCTTGGGAAATATGTGGGGTTGGTATGTTAATAAGGAAAATCTCACTAATAAACAACCGTTGGCTTGCCTGACCCCGGTGTTGGGCGCCATCACGACCCGTGTGGGATTTTGGGTCGTGACATCGAGTCTGCCAACATATGCTGCTATTTTCTCCTGAGACTCTGCCTACTTTTTCTGTGCATCTAAGTAGGTCTTCATGTCATTCCTGGTGAAGTACTCGGGCCCAGGCTGGAGGTGTGAGGGTCCACTGGGGAGCTGTGACACTAAGTCATGGATGATGCCAAGCTGTGAGTTAAACATCCCAAATGGTCCCTCGGGCACTGTTGCGTGTGAGGATGACTCTGATCCGCCAAAAGTGGTGACTTGCCTCTTCTTGCTCTTGACTTGACTACCCTTACCTGTTACTCTCAATGGATGAAAGGGTTTGTCGGCCGACAACTAATGGTCGGTGTTGTGCACCTCAACCTGTGCCCTCCTACAAAACTCTGTGATCAGTGAAGAAAACCCTGGGATGTCGTCGTACAAGTACTCTCTCAGCTCCCGCATGATATAATGGCCGACATTCACAGGAATGCTATCAAGAAAGCATGCAATGATCAAGGTTCTAGTGTATGATACATCTGAAACATTTCCACATGGTGATACCCTGTTGCAGAGGATGTAGGGCCATATTTTAGCTTTAGCTGTGAAGTCGATCGACTTCAAACCCCTTCTCTTGTTGGCCTATTTTTCTCTCATGCTTGCGGTATAGAGTTTATACACAAGCCATTCTGCGTTGTTGCAATGATCTCTTTCTAGCACTGGCTGGAGTGGATGGTCAGGTATCCCTAGCACATCATTGATCTGTTCAGTCCCAAACCTCACTATTTTTCCCCTTATGGTGAGTTGTGGGTTGATGAAGTTTGTACGCTTAAGATTCGCGTAAAACTCACGAACCCACTCCTCATTGTCTTTGCACGGAGTAGGCATGAAGCACGGCCAATCGGAGTCTTGATGATGGCCATAGAATATGGGGAGTAGCTCGATCAATTTCTCTTAGGTGATCCCCTTTTCAAGAACTATCTTTTTGGTGAGGAGGTTAACATAATATTGGCAGTAACTATCAGCCGCCATGAAGCGTGACTGCGCAAATTGTCATCCACAGCTTCCTACATAATTTCATGATCAAGCGAGGCATGTTCGTTCATGTTCGAGTCCATTTTAGCTCAAAGTACCTTCAAAAAATCAAAACAACATTATCGGGCAGTAGAATCATGTTAGGAAATTTAAAACAAAGCAATTAGGCCAAAGAATCAAGTTGAACAGGCCCCGAAAGCTCCAGATGCAAATCTACTGGAATTGGTAATTCTACCCAGTTTCCGCACCTGCGAAAGAACCATCATAGGTGCGGTCCCGCTTCTGCGGGTTCTCCTCCGCTTCTGCAGTTTTTCCCAGCTTACTAAAAACCACACTTGCGGATCTCTCAACGCAGGTGCGAGGCCGCATCTGCTCGCACCTGTGGAACTTCTCTCCCTTCTACGATGTTCATCAGTGGGTTCAAAAGCTCAGAATTTTAACTCTTTTGCTTCTCAAACAAGATTATTAGCACATAATTTATACTCAAGACTTCTAAATTAGTGCACTACATGAACCTACGACACTATTAAACCTGATTTTGTGGTACTTAGCAAATGATTTCCTTTTGGAAAATTCTTCTAACACGTTGCAAGCAGTGAGAATTTATGCTTCACACACAAAAATTTGGGTACTCAGATTTCCACCAAAATTATTGTTCAATAACAGTAGCACACACTAATCATACTCTCAACCAATATCCCTCACTCTTAAAACTAACAGTGATAATAAAAATAAAGAAAAGAATTGAAAATGTGGGCGTAGAACAAATGAGATGATGAAGAAGAAAAAGAAAAGAGAAGTAGAAGAGAAGAGCAGATGAGAGACATGGTACTTGTGTGGTCTTGTGCGTGAGAATTCGAGTGTGAGCAGATGGTGTGAGAGATGAGAGGAGTTTGTGTTTGGGGGAAAAAGGGTTAGAATATACCTGATGAAATGAGGGTTTATTTCATTAAACATTCTGATACCCGCACATGCGACTCCAGAAGCGCTTCTGCGAAGCCGCTTGTGCGAGTTTTTCATCGCATATGTGGATTTTGCGCATCTGCGCCTTGGTTTCCGCTTCTGCATGCTTATGTCCACTGTTTTGGCTTGTTCCAACACTTCAAACCCCTTAATTCAACTCCAAAATCTAAAACTTGGTAGATTAGTCAAAATAATATTCTAAGGTATTCCAAAAAAGAAAATTTCAAAAACGACTAAAAATTTACCTCACACCAAGCGTCGCATTGATAGTTGTGGCATGACGCAAATCAACTTTAATACTTTTCTCGCCAATTGGATAATATGTATTGGGCATTTAACTTGGACTCAAGCTTGTGACCACGAGTGGTGGGGGGTGGTAAGTAGATGATCAAGCCAAACATTAGTTTCTTCATTTTGCACTTATTTGCTTTGATGTGAGGAATGTCATTTTGCCTTTTTGTTCCTTCAAATTGTAAAATGTATGGTCTTTGCCTTTCCTCCTCACAATCCCTCATGGACTCATGTAGTTCAATTCCCATATCACCACATAATTCCAATGTTGAAAAATTCTTGGAATCTGGCATCAAGCTTCCAAATTGCAATTTTTCCCGGTTTTTGACATCCTCTTTTTCCCCCGGGCTAGAGTGAATCTCAATCATATTTTCAATTACACCGGTTGACAATAATTCCATATTTTTCTCGGCATCATTAACAAGCATGGAGTCGGTTGGCGGATGTTCAATTCTTGATTCCTCAAAGTAAAGCTCACTTTCTTCCATGGAGTTGGACTCTTCTTGACCTCTTTCCATATTTTCAAATTTATAGGCATAGTGAGCCTCAATCAATGATTCCATTTATTTTTCCAAGGTGCAGATATCATCATTATTTTGAGTCAAGACTTGTTTAAAGTCCTCGAGTGTCAAGCTTTGCTTCTCCTTATTTTCAAGAATGGCCTCCAACATGGACATCATTTTCTCATTTTGAGAATTTGAGAGTTTTTCTTGGTTTTGATCAAGTGCCAAGGAAGGATTTTCGGCTTTCACATCTAAGGAAAGGTTCTTGGCTATCATTCACTTCCGAGGCTTTTTAGACCTCTAAAGCTTCAAGAATCTCTCTCATTTGTAAGTTCAACCTTTCAAGCACCAAATCATTTTGGAGATTATTTTCCAAAAGCTCCTCCAAGGTATTTTGCTCTTTGTTTCCTCCTTCAAGTAGGCATTCTAACATGAGCTTGATCTCTCCATTTTGATCATGCTCAATTTCTTCCACTTCCATATACCTAGATTTTCATCACAGAAAGTAGAATCATTATAGCGGGGGCTTAAGGAAGGGAAGGACAAATAATCACAATTATCACAATGACCATTTTTATGACCACACCTATAACAAATACTCCACTCCTGGGTTTGAGATTATGGGCACAATCCACCCCCAGGAGAATTTAAATAAGTTTTCCACGAGTGTGGTCTTCCACAATAAGGAAAAGGGTCATCAAAGTATGAACAACTACCATCCGACCAATTTTCATTATATGATGCCATTTTTTAGCTAAGAATATAAAAAAGAAACAAACAAGAATATAAACAAAGATGAGAAAATAATTACACAAATATTCACAAGTTTGGATCAAGGCACTTACTCTTACTTCCCAAACAACCTAAATACGCCAAATTGTTTCCGGGCAACGGCGCCAATTTTTGATGATGTACAAATGCCCTACTAAAAAGTAAATAGACACGGTCGCATGCAATATAATTTACCCAACTACGAGTCGGGGGTCGAATCCCACAAGGAACAATATGTAGGCAATTAGGAATGTAAGAGAATTATCACTTATTATGCAATGCCACACACTTAGAATTTGATTGTGAAAATGTAAACTAACCTAGAAAGCAAGTAAAATTATCTATGGCTACAAGTATGGATGCATCGGGAATTACACTCAAGTAGCGATCCAATATTTTTCACGATTTTACAAATATGAGCGAGTTTATGTTAATAAGCTTCGGGTAATAATTCTAAGTTAGCTTATTCCAAAAACTAACAAGACTTCCTAATCGAATGATCCCTAAAACAATTAAGAGATTAAGCACACCCGAATACGGCTACAAGTAGTTCAATCCTATCCCTAGGTAGAATCCATAAATGAGGGTTAAAGCCTCAAGTTCCTGTTAATTAATCTTTCCCAACCCCAAATAATCTTTCCCAAAATTAATTCAAAGTTAATGGGCGAATCCTAGGGTTAGCTAATCCCTTTGGAAACATTAAATAATAAGAATAATTAAAGAAACAATAACTCACTTCATAATAAATAAAAATCGTTCAATACATAAGCACACCAAGATATTTAATCCACACTTTAATTATGAATATTCCCATAAACAAGATTCAAGTGTTGGAAAAAATACTATACACTTAAATATTCAATACAAAGCAAGGACATGAAGAAATGAGATCACATATGAGTAAGAAATTCTCAACCAAAAGCTTCAAATCTTCAAGACCCAAGTGTGTGTGCAAGAACCCTAGCTTCCAAAACTTATTCTCTCTAGTCTAAGGTCTTAAAAATAATCCAGAGATATGCAAAAGATCTGTTAGGTCATGTATTTGTGGGTTTGGAATTGAGGAGATGTGAATTTCCAAGTCTGCCCAGGTCTGAAACCCGTTGACCACACCTGCGGAAGTATCCTCGCAGGTTCGTCTCTGTAAATGCAGATCGCCTATCACAGATGTGAACTTTGAAGGGAAACTTTGGATCCGTAGAAGAGAACTTGCACACGCAGATGCGTGACCGCAGATGCGAACTTCAAGCGTAGGCGCGCTTTCGGAGATGCGTTGATCAAATTGCAGATGCGATTTCTGCCTTCCAGGTCTTCTTCCGCAAATGCGGCCATTTTCTCGCAGATGTGATATTGCAAAAGCGACCAGTGTTCCGCAGATGCTCAATCACTGAAGAGTTTTGCATTTGTTTCCACTCTTTTTTGCTCAATTTCGCTTCAATTGAATTCAAATCACTTCATGTCATTATTTACCTAAAAATCTAAAAAATACACACTATAAACGACCTCATATTATAATTAAAGGACCCAAAAAAAAAAAAAATAGAGTAGAGTGAGTGGTAAAATCACCACTCATCACCTAGACCGAACCCCTTCACGTTTGAAGCGCCGTCTGCGAAGAGGGTCCACACCCCCAATGATGTACCTGATTTTAATAATAGTTCCTTTTCAACCTCGGGTACTAGGGCTGGCGTGAAGTCGGCCAATATCTGAGACTTGATGGCCGTTCTGGGTTGGTACTCGATATTGTACCCGCTGATCTTGACGGCCCATTTGGCCAATCGACCCGAGAGCTCGGGCTTGTGCAAAATATTGCGAAGGGGATAGGTAGTCACAACACAAATTGGGTGACACTGAAAATATGGTTTTAATTTCATAGAGCCGCTTATTAAAGCAAGCGTTAATTTTTCTAAGTGTGGGTATCAGGTCTCGGCCTCACCTAAGGTATGACTAACATAGTAAACAGGGAATTGCGTACCTTGCTCTTCTGGAACTAGGATCCCACTTACCGTGATTTTTGAGAATGCTAAGTATAAGTAGAGTTGCTCGTCCGCTTTTGGAGTGTGAAGCAGTGGAGGGCTCTACATGTATTGGTATACTTCTTCCAAGGCTTGTTGGCATTCTGTGGTCCATGCAAAATTGCTTTTCTTCTTAAGTAGTGAGAAGAACTGGTGACTTATATTTGAGGACCTTGAAATAAATCTACCTAGGGGGTTATGCGCTCTATTTAACCTTTGTACGACCTTAACATTATCCGCGACCATGATATCTTCGATGGCCTTAATTTTATCGGGGTTGATATCGATCCCCTGATTTGATACCTTGAAGCCGAGGAACTTCCCCGAGGGGTTGAGCTTCATGTTAGTATGTCAAAGGTCTCCTGCAAATATTTCAAATGGTCCTCTACTCGCAAGGACTTAACTAGTATTTCATCAATATAAACTTCCATTAATTTTCCTATTTGTTCTTCGAGCACTCGATTTACTAGGCGTTGGTAAGTTGCACCATCATTTTTTAGTCCGAACGACATTACGTAGTAACAGTAGGTGCCATACTTAGTGATAAACGAAGTATTTTCCTGATCCTCCGGGTTCATCTGTATTTGATTGTACCTGGACTAGGCGTCGAGAAAACTGAGAATCTCATGGCCGGCCGTGGCATCGATCATACGATTGATATTCGGCAGAGGAAAAGAAACCTTAGGGCATGATTTGTTTATGTCCTTATAGTCTACGCACATTCTAAGTTTGTTTCCCTTCTTAGGGACTACACCTACGTTTTCTAACCACTCAGGATACATTACTTCCCGAATAGACCCTATTTTGAGAAGTTTGGTCACCTCGTCCTTGATGAATGCGTGCTTAACCTCGGAGTAGGGCCTTCTCTTTTTCTTTACTGGACGGAACTTCGGGTCCAAGCTCAATAGATGGCTAGTGATCTCTGGTAGGATCCCTGTCATATCATGGTGAGACCAAGCAAAGCAATCCATATTATCTAAAAGGAATTTAATGAGTTTTTCCTTGATCTTGGGAGTTAACCCCGTGCCTAGGTATACCTTTCATTTGGGAAAGTACTCGATCAGTATGACTTGTTCCAGCTCTTCGACCGTTGATTATATGGCGTCGGAGTCATCGAGAATTATGCAAGATCGGGGGATCCAATGCTCATCATCCTCGTCTTCCCTCTACTCCTCCGATTGGGTCGAGGTTGGTACCTGTGGTTGCTATTTGGCCTCCTACTTTCCTTTTGACTCCGATCCATCTGTTGATGAAAGCACCGATACCGGTTTTATCTTATCGACCGCGAACATCTCTTTGGCGGCATGTTGTTCCCTATACATAATTTTTACTCCCTCCGGTGTTGGGAATTTTAGAACTTGGTGAAGGGTTGAAGGGACTGCTCTCATGTTATGAATCCAGGGTCGTCCGAGCTGGGCGTTGTATCTCATATCGCCCTCGATCACATGGAACTTTGTTTCTTGAATGGTCCTGGCTACATTTACTGGCAAGATGATTTCACCTTTGGTTGTTTCACTTGCCATGTTGAATCCATTAAGAACCCGAGTTGCGGGCACAATCTGATCCTGTAAGCCGAGTTGCTCCACAACTTTTGGTCGAATAATGTTGGCCGAGCTTCCTGGATCAATCAAAACACTTTTAACCTGAATTTTATTCATAAGAATAGATATTACATGTGCATTATTGTGGGGTTGTGAGATCCCTTCTGACTCCTTGTCATTGAAAGACAAGGTCCCTTCTGGTATATAGTCACGAGTTCGCTTTTACCTGGTGATCGACACCTTGGTGCGCTTGAACACGGGTCTCTCCGAAATATCGAACCCACCAACGATCATGTGAATCATGTGTTGTGGTTCTTCCTATTCGTTCTTCCTGTTTGCATCCCTTTCTCTGAGGTGGTTCTTTGCTCGGTGGCTCAAGAATTCTCGAAGGTGGCCCTTGTTGAACAAGCGAGCTACCTTCTCCCTTAGCTGTCTGCAGTCTTCCGTTCTGTGACCATGTGTATCATGGTATTTGCATATCTGATTTGGGTTCCTCTGGGTCAGATGAGTCTGCAGAGGTCGAGGCTGTCTAGCATCTTTGATCCTCCCAATAACCAATACAATAGCTGATGCATCGACGCTGAAGTTGTATTCTGATAGTCATGGTGCTTCTGTGCGCTCGACATGTTTATCGAAACCACTCTTACTCATTAGCCCTCGGGAGCTCTGTCCTCCATCATTTATTCGATCACTTCGAACGAGATTGCATACAGAACCATTGTTCCTACGATCTCCGTCGTATGGTTGATACCGATCTCTGTTCGATCGAGGTTCTCTGTCGATGTCCCTTTGAATTCTGCTGATAGGCCTTTTTGGATAAATGGAACCAGAAGGAGTTCCTAACTAATCATCATCGACCCTGATTTTTGAGTGGTACCGATTATACACATCGGCCTAGGTCACAACTGGATACTCAATTAAATTCTGCTTTAGCCGCCGTGAGGCTATCGAACTTCGTATGTTCAAACCTTGAGTAAAAGCTTGGATAGCCCAATCATCTGCGACTAGGGGTAGGTCCATGCAATCCATTTGGAACCTAGTTACAAATTCCCTTAACATTTTTTTATCCTTCTGTTTCACTTTGAAGAGGTCAGACATCCTAGTCGCGATCTTTATTGCTCCAGCGTGTGCTTTGAACAAGGAATCTACAAGCATGGCGAAGGAATCAATGGAATTTGGTGGCAAATTTGGGTTCCATATCATCGCCCCCTTCGCTAAAGTTTCTCCAAACTTCTTCAACAGAACGAACTCAATCTCGTCATCCTCTAAGTCGTTCCCCTTTATCGCGCATGTATAAGAAGTGACATGCTCAGTAGGGTCAGTGGTCTCATTATACTTGAGAATTTCTGGCATGCATAATTTCTTCGAGATAGGCTTAGGAGATGCATTTTGGGGGAAAGGCTTCTGCATGAACTTCTTCGAATCCAAACCCTTCAGAATCGGTGGTGCCCCCCGTATTTGGTCAACTCGGGAGTTGTATGTTTCTACCTTTTTGTCATTTGCCTCAATCTTCTTTTCCCCTGATTCAATTCGCATTGTGAGCTCCTTGAGAATTTTCATAATGGTGGGGTCAGTCCCCAATTCGTTGCTATTTGACCTCTCTGGTACTGGTTCGTCCATGTGAACAACTTCAAGTGAAGGCTCGGGTTCAGCTCTACTCGGAGCCTGACTCTGATTTTGAAGTTGCGCTATGGTAGCTTGTTGAGCTTGCAGAATTTCGAATATCAATCGAAGGCTGGTCCACTGTCTTCGCCGCCATATGGATCTTGACCGACTGGCCGAACGTCTCTGCGGATGCTATTTTTGGGGTCGACGCCCAAATTAGCATTTAGGGCGACGTAGGAGATGATTTCGACGGGATCTGCAGTTGGTACTCCCTTGACGCCAACCTGAGGTACTTCGATCCCTAGGGCGTCTATATTGTCATTTTCCCATTTAAACCGAGTCTATTGTCAGCGTGTGTGCGAACTGTTTGTGAGTTCAACATGCTCATACTGAAATAAAAAATACTTACGAGAATAAGTGTAAAGAATTGCGTGCTATCAGAATTAGTATTAAGTATCACTATTGTCCTTAACCACACAGTGGACGCCAAACTGTTTACCCTTAAAATCGGGTAACAATTAAACTTATAAGTGGTTTTAAGTACATGTGATTTTATCTGATACCAATTGATAAATATGATGATTAATAATGAAAATTGACAATAAAATAACAAACCCGTAGCAAAACGGAAAGCAGCACTCTAGCTAGAATGCCCTCGAACTGACTGATAGCAAAGTTATGAGTATGAAGTAAACTGATGAACAAGGGAATAAGAGAAGAGAGTATTGTATTGCTCTAATAATGCGAAAGTTAGATGGTTTACAAATAATTAGAATCCCTCTTTATATAGTAAATGAATTCTACATATGGTACAATTCTAATTTAAGAAGAAAATCTCACGATTAGCTAGGTAGGCTTTCTTGATTGATCTGTTATGAGATTCCCGACATGATCTTTGGCCCACGAATATCTCGGGCTTTCGTTATCATGCTATCTTCGGTCTTGCCCGATCTCTCCCGTTTGGTCTCGATCTCAAGTGATACTTCGAATCCCGAGCTCGGTACCTTATCTTCACATCTCGGTCTGGTATACTACGGGGCCAGTCTTCGATTGGTCTCGATCTCAATTGATACTTCGAATCCCGAGCTCTGTACCTTATCCTCACGTCTCGGTCTATAGTACGGGGCCAGTCTTCGATCCATCATCCTGGTCTCAGTTAATCAACGGAATAGGGAGAGCCCAGTTTCAATCATATACAATTAGATTTGTTAGTAATATTACCATGAACAAATCTCAAGTCCACGTTCTTAACCATAATTAAATATTTTTAATGATCAGCCAAGCCATACTCATCAATTCAATAAATAAAATACCCATATTTAGCACAATGATACATCAAATTAACACTTTCAAATAAATAATATTAATAGATAAAGCTTTAAAAATCTTAATAATAAATACAAATATCTTCAAAAAAAAATTTAAAATTTTTATTGACTATGAAAAAACTATTATTTGTTAAACAAATCTGTTGTTATTATTTCAAATAAATAATAAAAATAAATATTTTTTATGGTTTTTATATTTGAAATATGTTTGTTTAAATATGATTAAACAAATTGAGTGCTGTGAAAATATTAAAATGTGTATATATTATAAAAATAATAAATAAAATAATTTTAAGTTATTTTAATTGTAAGTAACATACCTAGTTGAAAATATATTATATAGTATATAATATAGAAGGTATTACATAAATGAGAGGATATATAATGTCAAGGGCGTAATAGATATTTCAAGTAAAAATATTATAAAATCGGTCAATGTGACTTTTGTGGTAAACATAGCAAAGTAAAATAATTTTTATGTAACAAATGAAAAAAAAGTGACTTCTAATGACCACATCGTTGAATGATTTTTACATAACAAAAAAAAAAAAAATAATGATTATCCATAAAATTCACTCGTGGTTTACTAACTTCCAATAACCTCATATATAGTAAGAAACAACAACGTATTCTATGCTTAAATTTGGCTCTACCTCATTCTTCTTTTAACCATGAATTTTGTAGTGGATCCACATTTGCAGTTCCTTGCTTCAGGTTAAAACTAATAAAGTCCAAAGTTAAAACCTATTATTGTGTACCCAAAGTTGGCGAACCAAAGTGGGAATCATGCAACTTTCCTTCTAAATACTCCTATTTAATTCCTCAATCCCAATAATTAATCACTTTTCTCAATAAAATAATTAACCAGCACTTTTTCCACTGTTAAAACGAGAGTATACTTCTTTAATTGGAAAAATGAAAATAATAAATTAAACTAACAGAAGACGTATCTGTCAAGGATTGCAATTCGCAAGGCAAAGCCACCAAAATCTTGGATAAATGCCCATTTGCCTTTTGTCTGGAAAAATATTTTGGAGTTATTATTATTATTATTATTTTTTAGCTGTTATAGACTTATAGTCACGGAGAAGAGCAACTTGTCACAACTACTGATCAATAATACGCTACCATTGAGTCAAATAACTTTATTGGATATGAATTTTTCAAATCATTTTCTCTCTAACAATGTATATTTTACCCCAAGTTTTTTAAACAGAAACCCTAAATATATTCTTTTTTTTTTTTGAAATGGAGGGATTAGTTAACTTGGGCGAATGCAAGGTTTGTAATAGATGCAAGTGAATTCACTATTTTTTCCTTTTCGAACAATAAATATGGGACATAACGACTGAATTTATTTTACATAATATAATTGTATGTATGCGGCCACAAAGTTGTAATTATAACGGTCCTCTCCGTCAACTAACTTAAAATCTTATATTATCCTTCATTAGTTAATAGAGAAAAGTCATGAAGTACCAAGGAAAGAGATATAACGGTTTGTAATTGCGTGTGAGTTTTAAAAGTATTTATGAAAGAAATTTAAAAAAAGCATTAATGGTATTCTTATTTACGTGTGACACGACCCAAACCAATGGGGCGACGGGCACCCGGTACCTTACTCAACAGAGTACCAACGTAACGTATCTTTCTTATTACATCATCATAGGTAAGTGTGCCTGAAGGGCTGTACGAGGTAAGAAGAACAAAACATGAGAAAACACTCGACATAAAAAGACCCAACCTGATATACTAACTTATACATATGACGTACTGGCCTATAAGGCCAGAATAATCACTCGTACACTGAACATAGGCCGACAAGGTCATGCAATTTTTCATATACATGACATGTGTCTACAAGCCTCTAAGAGTGCACAAACGTCATAAGGCCGGGACAGGGCCCCGACACACAAATCAATACACGTCTAACTCATACTGACCAAATAAGCAACTCCGGAGCAACTGGAGCGCACTAACATCTTTCGCTGAGCTGATAGCCTACTTGGAGGATTCTCAACCTATCTATCGGGACCCACAGGCAAGAAACGTAGCTTCCCCAAGTAAAAGGGACGTCATACAAATAATGTACCGAGTATGTAAGAAATGAAAATCAGTAAACAATAGACATGAGAGAAATATAGAGTAAAAGACTCAACATGTATACCTGAATAACTCTGTGAATCATTTAATATTATAATGTCATGAATATGCGTATAAATGTCATACCATGCATGAGTATATGTGTTCATAACATCATCAAGCCTATGAGGGCATCCCATCATATCATCTCGGCCACTGTGGGCAAATCATCAACGTATACCAGTTGATGGTGGTGTGTATATAACGCCGTAACCTTTTTTCATATCTCATATACATATAGTATACATATATACGCGTATATAATACCATCTGGTCATGTGTCAATGTGCATGTACAAATGAATGCAATGTATGTGAAGTACGTCAATAAAATCTCTCGGAATGTCATAAGGCCATTATGCCTTTAATTAATATCATGAAGTAAATTTTTTCAACTTACGTATTTTCTGAGACCCATGAACATATGATAGAATAATATGACACATGGAGAATCAAGAACATAAGCATCTCTAGTATTTCTATGAATAGAGTCATTTATGAAAATTATGCATTTGCTCATTTCGTTTGTGTCGTATGGATCATGCCAAAATAAAGAAGGGATAGCCTTAACATACCTGAGCCGATTCTCTTGACGATCCCTCTAACACATGTCTTTTGCGAAAACACGCAACGATGGATTGAAGTAGGGGAGAATCCATATGATATTCTTGAGACAAATTGCACTGTACTCCCTTAGAATCGCAAAAATCCCGTTGCTATAACATTACGTAGTATAATTTCTTATGAATATTTCTTGGCTGGAGATCCGTTACATTTGTAGATGTAGAACACCTCATTTTGGTGAATTTGATCACAATTTTGGATGGTTTTTCTTGCTTAAGCAAATCACATTTTCTATTCTATATATTTGTGAATTTGAGACTTTAATGACTTAGCCAAGATTCCTTCTAACTTTTATTTGGGAGATTCATTAACGTTGCTGGAGTCCTTTTGATGCATAAATTCATGCATCCAACTTCCATCATTGAAAAATGTATTTGTTTACAATAATTGGTCCATTAAAATCCATGTTTGATTTATTTTGTGCCACCACCTCCTTTAGGATTGATTAGTTGGAAATTTATTGCCACACTTACATACTCCCACGTGTATAATTGCCCCCTTATAATTATCCAATAATTTTCACTTAAATATTTATCCACAAATCCAATAATTAACCAATTACTCACATAATTAAGAATTATCTAAATTTATTTAAAATACTACTCACTTTTAATATACTTTATCACCTTGCTATCATGGTCATGTGGTACCTTGTATGGTACTAGTCCATAAATACCGGATATTTTAGCTCGGGCCGTATTTTATCCCAAAATGTTAAACTTCGACGAAATTCTTTTTCCTCGATTTTTTTACCCTCTCACCTTCACGAATTTACTCTTCACTCGTTTGAAGTAGCATAATGCTTATAATCTCAAAATAATCTCATTCCTCAACTTGTGTCGATTAACTTACAACGAAACTTTAATGTACGAAAATGCGGGATGTAACAATATGGTTATAAAGTATGTTGTCAATGATAAAAAAATATTTAAAGTTAAATTATTTTTTGTAACGACCCGGCCGGTCGTTTCGAGAGTATAGCCCTGTTTTCCTCGTTTCTGCTTTTTATGTGTTATTCAGCTGTATTGTGTTGCACCGGGTTGGTTGGTTCGGGTCCAAAGTGGTTTCAGAGTGGAATGAGACACTTAGTCTCTTATTTAGAAATTTAAGTTGGAAAAGTCAATTGGATGTTGACTTATGAGTAAACGATCTCAGATTAGGATTTTTATGGTTCTATTAGCACCGTTAGGTGATTTTGGACTTAGGAGTGTGTCCGGAATGTAATTTGGAGTTCCATGGTAGAATTATGCTTGAATTGGCGAAATTAAAAATTTGGAAATTTCCAGTTGGTAGTGAAAAATTTGATATCGGAGTCGGAATGAAATTCTGGAAGTTGGAGTAGGTTAATAGTGTCATTTGTGACGTGTGTGTAAAATTTGAGGTTATTCGGACGTGGTTTGGTAGGTTTCGGCGTCATTTGCGAAATTTGAAAGTTTAGAAGTTCTTAGACTTGAGTCTAAGGTTAATTTGGTGTTTTGATATTGTTTTAGGTGTTCCGAATGCTCGCCTTAGTTCGTATATTGATATGTGACTCGTTGGTATTATTGGTTGAGGTCCCGAGGGCCTCAGGTGTGTTTCAGATGTTTAGCAGATTGGTTTTGGTGTTGGTGAGTTGCTGAGAATCTATTGGTGTGAGTTTTCTGGTGTTTCCGCACCTGCGGAAGGGGATCCTGTCACGACCCCAAATCCTAACCGGCCGTGATGGTGCCTATCGTGGAACTAGTCAAGCCGACTACCGCGTGTTCACGTTTCCTTTTGAAAATCTCATTTAAGTTTCAAGCAATTCATAACAATAAATAGAAAGTTCTTAATATAATAGGCAAATTTTATATACTGTACGACCATCCCCAAAACCCGGAGCCAACATGTCATGAGCATCTAGTGAAATAAGCCAAAAT